>JAJJWW010002533.1:0-207655 GCA_023531295.1 Papaver armeniacum
TGCTGGGAAGCACTGACACAGACGACACGACACAAAGACCTCCAAAACTCAAAATCATCGGCACACTTTAATATCCTAGCATTTTTAGGGGCGACCCCAAAAGAATTAGGGGCGACACAAAAGACAAAATAGGTTGAAAATACTTGTATACCCCTTCATAATCGGTAGTTTAGGTTTTTTTTTTTATTTACCAATTGCAAAATCTCATTTTTAAACTCTATATTCGGTAGTTATATGAACTATTTTGACTACCGATTATAGGCTCAACCAAATTAGAAAAATAGAGGATTTTTTGCAAAATCTCATTTTGAGGCAACTCTATATTCTAAGTCGATACCTTCATTTACTACCGATTATAGGCTCAACCAATGCAGTTGAAAAAGCTCGGTGTGGGCATGGACGTGGTATGAATACTATACAGGGGGTCTGACAGTTGAAAGACCACCTGAAGTATCTGCTGCTGAAGCTGCAGGGTTACCTGTAGCAGGCCTTACTGCACTTGAAGCCCTTACCAGTGCATAAGGAATCAAGCTAGATGGCTCAGGGAAGCCAACTGACATCCTTATCACAGCCGCCTCAGGTGGAGTGGGTCAGTACGCTGTTCAGCTTGCAGAGCTTGGAAATGTTCATGTCACGGCAACCTGTGGAGCACGTAATATTGAATTCCTCAAGAGCTTAGGGGCAGATGAAGTTCTTGATTACAAAACCCCGGAAGGGGTAGCCCTTACAAGCCCATCAGGGTGCAAATATGACTTTGTCATCCACTGTGCTACAGGCATTCCGTTTTCTACATTCGATCCCAATTTAAATGTGAGAGGTAAAGTGATTGATATTTTCGAAAAGGGATTGGTGCCACTGCTTATGATTCCAAAGAGTGAGAACTTGGCATATCTAATTAATTTGGTGAAAAAGGAAAGCTTAAGACGATAGTTGATTCGAAGCATCCATTGAGCAGGGCTGAAGATGCTTGGGCAAAGAGCATTGAGGGCCATGCTACAGGAAAGATAATTGTGGAGCCCTAAGCACCATTTTGGCTGCACAGATATAGCGTCTTGAATATATATGTAATGGAGGGAACCTGGGGATGTTTACTTCTTATGCACTATGGATGCATAAACATGTACAGCTGGTACACTGCTGTATTTAGGTTACTTTGAACATGCGGTTTTCTTTGGGTGGCGCTGTATTTAGCCTGTAAAGCATTACTTTTTGTTTTGTGTGTCTAAGCTGCTTGAGTATTTGAATTGCTCTTTAACAGAAATAAAATAAAAATGATCGAGTCGCAGCAGAGATTGCTCCAGCTTGATGACCCGGACTGCATGTTGTCCAACTAATTGGTGATTATAAGATAATTCTCATAAATTTTCAGAAGAATTTGTGTCCCTTTTGTCAATGAGCATGTCAAGTCTAATGGTGGAGTTTTGAAATCCGTCTATTGTGATCCTTTTCATTTTTTCCACACTTACATAAGTTAGCGTTGGAGTAATAGAGCATAATTTTTTTTTTTTATATAGCATATCATCTGGGATCACTTTATGGAGTTCATAAAAAAATTCTTCAACACTAGCCGCCAGATCAGCTAATCAAGAATCGAGTCCACGTAGGACATCCGTTAGATTTAGGATCAATATTTTTATCATTAATTATTATAATTTTAGATAATTCTTATTTTTAGAATTTATTTATTTTAAGAAGTTATTTAATTTTGGAATTACTTGGATCGCAAATTAGGTTATTAGAACTAGAGTTAAAAGTCTTCTCTATAAATAGAAGACAAGTCCTTTGTAATACACATACAATACTACAATATTATTATCCATCAGACGCTTCTTAAAACTCTTAATCATCTATTTCTCTAGGTGTCGGGCGCTTCATAGTTTTGAAGCATGAATATTATCAACCCTAGAACATCGATGCCGGATCTCCCAAGTGATATCGCTGACAACATATTATTGAAGTCGCATGCAGAATCAGTATGTAGATTCAGGTGCGTTTGCAAACGCTGGTACGAGTTACTCAAAAACCCCGATTTTATGCATAATCGTCTTAAACACAGCTTTGAAACCGAAAAGTTAAATTGTTTATGTATAGAAGATAATCATGAATTTCGCATGCATATCATTAAAATCCTCCTCAATATTTGAAAATAAATATTGTGGATATGTTAAGATTGATTCTCCGTTGGAAGATACGAGTATAAAAATTCAAATTGTTGGATCTCATAATGGTTTGATCTTGATGAAAGAATATGGGGGGGGAAAATTTTGGCTTTGGAATCCATATACGAAAGAGTTCAAAGAAATATTAATTCCAGAAGCCTATGGACCAGCGGGTTATCCAAGTTGGACATGCAGTGTTACGTATGGGGTTGATTATAATTGCCATACCGGTGATTACAACATTGTGGTAGCTTCCACCTATGGTTACGAGGGAAATGTTCGCTATGGTTGTCGAATTCAGGTTTATACATCGGATTCGAATTCATGGAAAACCTTTCCCACGCTCTTTCCTTATATGTGCAGTCGCCTTCAACGTGAAGTTATATTTGTTCGTGGAGCTTTTCACTGGATAGGGATGCGACTTCCATCCAAGACATCATGTATTGTTTCTTTTGATATCCATGAAGAGAACTTGAATGAAGTAGCAGTCGCCCCACAAATCTTGGACGACTTTGCATAATACGATCACATGGTGGTGTTAATATTGATGTTTGGGTGATGAAAGATTACAGTGTGATTGAATCTTGGACTAAATTGTTCATTTTCCAGATTCCAAAACATAGAATGCGCATAGACGATGTGAAAATACTATGGGAATTCAAGAATGGGGAAGTTTTATTCGTAACAACCAAGAGAACTCATGCGAAAAGCACGTTTTGTTGTTTAGTTTTGTATGACCCGGTGAGTCAAATCTGTAAAGTTACCAAGATCTGGCATCATGCAGGGTCCCATTGGAATATTGAAGCTTATGTTGAGCCGAGTCTTGTGCCATTGAAGTTGGACCCAACCAACGAGAACTTGAAGTTGAACTCCAAGAACATGCTACACACAACAAGATCAAGAAATTTACAACCATCATTTAGCAGCTTCTTGAAGGAATTGGCACTTATAATTTTGGAAAAGTTGGAGCAGGTTGCACCAACTTCAATAAGTAAATTTGTAGTTCCATTGGTCCGGAGACTCCGACAGACCCCTTGTCTGTTATTGAGACCTCAAATTTGACCCGTGACCAGATTTGGACGAAAGTGTCTGTCTTTCATGGCTTGATTTACATTTCATTCTCTGGAAAATTTGTAACCGATTTCACTATATGAATATGACAATGAGTTACAAGTTGTTAACAAAAAATTCAAAAAAATGTACTTACAATTTGGAGCTACCTTCTCCACATGTTCTCTTCGTCGTGCAACAGATATTAATGGCCTTATGTAACTTACTAGAAATAACCCGTGCCGTACGATATAATTTTTGGTCATAATATTATAAATTATGATAAGACTTATTTTACCTAGCATTTTTAGGGGCGACCCCAAAAGAATTAGGTAAGACAAAAATAAATAAAATACTGTCAGATACCCCTTCATAATCAGAAGTTTAGTTTTTTTTAGCTACCGGGTGCAAAATCCGATTTTGGGGCTACTCTATATTCGTAGTTATATGAACTATTTTGACTACCGATTATGGTAGGATATTTGCAAAGAGAGCCATTGTATAATCCAAGTCATGATAACTCTTCCTTCTTACCGATTATAGGCTCAACCAAAATTCCAAAAAAAGGATTTTCGCAAAATCTCATTTTGGGGCTACTCTATATTCGGGAGTTAAATAACCTAAATTCCCTACCGATTATGGTAGAATTTTTGCCAAAGGTCTAATTTAATCGGGAGTCAAGATAACATTTTTTGCTACCGATTATAGGATAATCAAAATTCAAAAGATAGAGGATTTTATTTCGGGGATGCTTTATAATCGGAAGCTATATAAACTAAATTGACTCCTGATTGTTGATTAACTACCGATTGTATAGTTATCTACCGATTGTAAAGGGTAGTTATCTACCGATTAACTTCGAGGAATATACCTGGTCCGAGATCGAAACTTGGCGATGAGTGGACAGCTATAAGTCGATAACTTCATAAGAACGATTTAATCCAAATTTTATATCTTGGAAAGATTCCTGAAGATTCCATGTATATGTTAAACACCCATTTTCGCCGATTTTCGAGGAATATACCGGTCCGAGATCGAAACTTGGCGATGAGTGGATCTGCTATAAGCCCAGAATTTCGTAAGAACGATTTAATCCAGCCAGACATCGGGAAAGATTCCTCCGGAAGATTCCATGTATATGTTAAACATACCCATTTTCGATCGAGCTTCGAGGAATATACTCGGTCCGAGATCGAAACTTGGCGCGAGTGGATTGCTATAAGTCAGAATTTCGTAAGAACGACGAATCCGGCCAGATATTGGAAAGATTCTCCGAAGATTCCATGTATATGTTAAACAAACCCATTTTGCCGACTTCGAGGAATATACCGGTCCGAGATCAAACTTGGCGATGAGTGGACAAATATAAGTTGGTAACTTCGTAAGAACGCATTTAATCCAACAGATATCGGAAAGATTCCTCCTAAGATTCCATGTATATATTAAACATACCCATTTTCGTCGACTTCGAGGAATATACCCGGTCCGAGATCGAAACTTGGCGATGAGTGGATCCGCTATAAGCCCAGAACTTCCGTAAGAACGACGGATTCAAAGACATCGGAAAGATTCCTCCAGGAAGATTCCATGTATATGTTAAACAAACCCATTTTCGCCGACTTCGAGGAATATATACCGGTCCGAGATCGAAACTCATGCGATGAGTGGACTGCTATAAGCTCAGAATTTCAGAAGAACGATTTAATCCAGCCAGATATCGAAAGATTCCTCCTAAGATTCCATGTATATGTTAAAATGTACTCCATTTTCGTCAACTTCGAGGAATATATTACAACTCTTCCTTTGAAATCAGTTGTAAAACATAGGACTTTCTACAATACTTGGCGAAGCATTGTAAATCTCCAGTTGTAGATGTATATTTTTCCTGTAGTGCTTTCATCTCTTTCGATTCTGGCCAGCGGACCTTCACGCTCATGTAGATCGAACTACGCTCTGATACCATGTTGAACTTTTGATATTTTGATGATACTTTTGATGTTATTTCTGCAGATATATGAGCATAGTGATTAGTTGCTCATATAGAGCTCCTGCTGGAACAAGACTAACTCTCAAACTCTCTGATTTATTAATGTTTTTGTTCAATTTTTACAATATATGGTGATATCTTGCCTATTTATAGGCTACATTTGCCGACTGTATTTTGTCTAGAGTATTACTTTTATCTCTGGATAAACTTTTTTCATCTCTATCCAAGTTAAACACTTACAGCCGACTCTCACAAGTCCTGGATATCTCTGAACTCTCTAGACTTTTCTTACAATTTAACTTACTCTAGATTTTTCTTAACTTCATTCACACTTAACCAATTTAACTATCTAGATTTTTCATTTACTGATTTACAACTTAGTAACTAAGACAATTTTAGACTTCCTTTGGACATTACAAATTAGCATATTCCAACAACTCTCATGCAAGCCCATTGCGTTTTTTAGCAAACTATTTGGACCCTAATCTGCAGAGATATCTGCCTATAAGAAAAAGTTATTCGACATTAATATTATTGTTACTAAGTGGAGGAACCATTTCATTGAACCCAAATTTGTCATCATACTGATCAGCAGCGTATTAAATACTTCATCGAACATAAGATAACCATAATCTTTCAACAAAGAAGGTTAACAAAACTTCTGGATTTGATTACATCGAATCCAACAAAGAGTTGCAAAAAAAAATTTGTTGAAGTTTGGGAATATAGAAACTCATGACTAAAGTTGCTCTCATCCTCACATTGATTTAAGAAGTTAAGATTTGAGAAGAATTTTAAAAGAAATGAATGTTTACCCTAGGTGGACTTAGACATTTATCTTCACATACATTCCATTGGAGAAGCTCCAAATACGAAAACATGGATTTTTTTACCTCTTTTGGTCTATATACACAAATTTATTATGAGTCTTCTATTTCCGATTCATCATATGCTGTCATCTGTAAACCAATTCTATCATATGCTTTCATCTGTAAAAATAGAAAACAAATCACATCACAATTCAAGATATATCTTCCTGGATAGCGCGTCGTAGGTCGTGAAACCAGCCACATAATGCTGCTAGTAATGATCATGAGACCAAAAATAATAATAATAATTAGTTAATAAACGAACGTGGAGACATGATTGGAATTCCACAAGCAGCAACGCGGTGGAGTGGTGGTGGTGAGCCGGGAAAATCCTTTGTTAATGTTTTTAGGAGAATCAAACCGCGGGAATTGAGCTGTTGGTTCACAAGTCCCAAGAGACAAGTTTAGAAGTGTCTGTTCTGGATTTTGGGGGTGAAAATATAACTATATATTTCACAGTTACGTACCCCAAAGAAAAGGTAGTAGGTGCATTTTGCCAATCAGGTTTTTCCTGTTTGAATCCTTTCTTTTTCTAAATCACCAGATAGATCAATTGTTTTCCTATTTGGAGGTGAAGATGGAGTACTTATTATTGTGCAAACATGGTGAAAAGGTTTGGACCGAGGAGGAATTGCCTGCAAATCTAATCCGCGAACGCCTACCGAAACACGTAGGAGTGATGATGGACGGCAACCGTAGGTGGGCAAAATATGAAGAAGAACTGATATCTTTGCTTGGTCCAGATGGGTCATTTAGTAAGCTAAATCTCGTTACTGAACTATGCTGCAAATGGGGAATTAAGGTCCTGACGGCATTTATTTTTTCTACTCAGAATTGGATTCGACCACAACACGAGGTGGACTTCTACATGAAGGCCATTGAGTTGTGTTTTTTGTCGATAAAGGATGTTTACGTGAAGAGTAATGTACGAGTATCTGTTATGGGGGATCTTTTAAAGGTACCGATTTCGCTACAAAATGTTATGACAGAGTTAATAGAAATGACCAAGAACAACACGGGACTTCATTTGAATATAGGGCTTAACTATGGTGGAAGAGAAGATATTATAAGGGCATGCACAAGTATTTCTCGCAGAGTAAAGAATAACCTCGTTGAACCAGAAGAGATTGATGCAAAAATGTTCGATCAAGAACTTGAAACAAAAAGTATTGAATTCCCTCACCCTGATCTAATTATCAGAACTAGCGGCGAGAAAAGGATCAGTAACTTCTTATTGTGGCAATTAGCATATTCTGAACTTCATTTTGAGGATTGTCTTTGGCCTGATTTCGGGGAGAAAGAATTTATCAAGGCATTATGCTCGTTTCAAGAAAGACGAAGACGGTATGGAGGAGATAGTGAAGAAGGCTTGGGAGAAGAACTTTATAAACAAGCTATAGCGTCTATGAATGAATATGGTAAGCAATTACTTAGTTCCAGCAACTAATCAACTCGTTTGGTATTTGTTTTATGGTCTTATTCGATCTTGTGATTGCTTTGTAATAGTTGTTTTGATGATTTTTTATGTTGTTTGTTGTTGTAAGGATGTTTCCGCTCGTTTTGCTTTGCTTTCCCTATTTGGAGTTCTTCTTGTTGTTTCCCCTTTCTCATTTTGTTCCAAGAAACATTATTGTTTAACTATAACATGCATCTTATGTCACCCTTCTGCACAGCCCAAAACAAGCCTTGTTTGGGATTTTTTTTTATTCTATCAAAAGCACTTGGTAACAATTTTTTACCAAAAAAATTGTGTTTGGTCTATTGGAATAACATCTTTTTATTGATAGGAAAAAGTTTATCAAATAATACCTGCACACTGAAAAAACGACTCAGGTAAACACTTATTTGCGGGAGACTCAGGTAAACACTTATTTTATCAGAAATGATATGGGTACTGAGAGAGTAACGTAGCGGAAGCGTAATAATTTGGATCAAGGATCCAAAGGTAATGAAAACTAGTGTGAAATCAATAAATTCACAAAAGTTATAAGAAAACTAGAGAACAATAACTAAATAAAATATCTTTGATAAATCAAATAAGATAATAATGTTGAATGTGTAGGAATTCTACAAGGCTAGGCCTTCTTATATAGGCTTCACTATTTCCTAAAAGTAATAAAACTAGAAAAGGAAATCATACCAAACTAGGAAACTAATATGTTCTAGAATAGGGAAATCATAAATTAGGAAATAATACTAGAAATAGAATACGGTTTGACACTAATGTCAAACAGGGGTGACTTTGTCTAGATGTTCTACATCAGGCCCCACTTCTTGAAAAGAACTCGACCCCGAGTTTGGTGTTGGAAGAGAAACATCATCGCCGGGAAAGTAAGGAAAGATATCCTTAACATTGAATGTGGACGAAATGTTCATATTAGTTGGGAGGTCGACAACATATGCATTGTTGCTGATCTTCTTGAGAATGCGGATATGACCAATCTTATTATACTTCGTCTTGTTGTATGTACCTGTCGGGAAACGATCCTTGCTTAAGTACACCATAACCAGATCACCAACTTCATAGGATTGAAAACGACGTCGACGATCAGCATCTATCTTGTACTTGGCATTAGCAGCTTCCAAGTTTTTCTTTACCTTATCATGTAGCACTTGTAGAGACTCTATCATGTGATCTGCCGCAACATTGGAACTAGGAATGGATGGTAAAGAGACGAGATCCAATGTATGGTTAGGAACCTTGGAATAAACAATCTGAAAAGGTGCATAACCTGTAGACCGATTATGAACTGAATTATAGGCGAACTCACCTTGAGCGAGAGATAGATCCCATTGTCTAGGCTTGTCTCCAGGATAAACAACTAATAATTTTCCCTAATGATCGGTTTACTACTTCAGTTTGCCCATCAAGCTTACAGGGGTGGGTGAGCTGTGCTACTAAACTCATAGCTTGGTTTGGAGACGAGTCCAAAGTGTCTTCCAAAACCAACTTAAGAACTTAGTGTCTCGATCGAAGTAATGGTCTTTGGAATACCATGTAAACTGACTATCTCACTAAGAAAAGATTTGTCGTAGTCACGCATCCATAGTCTTCTTGCAAGGAATAAAATGTGCCATTTTTGAGAAGCCGATCAACAACCACAAAAACAACAATCATGAGCTCTTTGGGTTCTTGGTAAACCTAGCACAAAATCCATTGATATATCTTCCCAAGGAGCATCTGGAACTGGAAGAGGAATGTATAATCCTGTATTTTGTGCATGAACCTTACTTCGTTGACAAACCATACAACGTCGCATAAAATCATGGACATCCTTTTTGAGAGAATTCCAAAAGTAACGAGCTTCGACTAGAGATATAGTCTTATCTCGCCCGAAATGGCCGAAAGACCACTTCTATGTAACTCCTTAATAAGGTGTTCACGAATGGAACCATCAGAATGCATGCGGATACCTTTAAAAAGAAACCCATTATGTAAAACAAAATTACCCGTACTTTGTCAATGGGAGGAACATTTCGCCATAGTAAGGAAAAGTCCGGATCGTTAGGATATAACTCTTTAAGGGAGTCAAAGGCAATCACTTCAAGACGGATAGTAACAAGGAGTAATTCACGGGCATTATGATTTGTGAAACGGCTTAGTGCATCCGCAGAACCTTTTGTTCAAACCGGACTTGTCTTAAATGAGAACGTATATTCTTGCAAGGTAGAAATCCAACTTGCATGCATTCTATTGGATGGTGATTGATTCTGAATATACTTGAGGGCTTGGTGATCAAGATATAAGACAAAATCCTTGTGTATTAAGTAGTGTCTCCATTTTCGTAGTGCACGAATCACAAAGATAGAACTCTAATTCATAGGTAGACCACTTTTGACGAGCTTCGGTGAGTTTTTCGCTAAGAAATTCAATGGGTTTACCTTTCTTGGGACAAAACAAAGACCAACTCCTAATATGGAAGCATCAGAATGTACTTCAAAAAAGCTTGTTTAAATCAGGTAAGTGCAAGGATGGAGGAGTAGTAAGTCTTTCTTTTAGTAATTGAAAACTTGATTCAGCCTTCATCTCATCCATAAGAACCTTTTATCCTTCCAACTGTCAGAATAGGAGCTGCAATAGAGCCGAAATCCCTTATAAATCGACAGTGAAAGGAAGCTAAACCATGAAAACTTGAGCTTCGTGATGCTGTCTTGGAGTAGGCCAATCACGAATAGTTGTGATTTTGGAATCATCTACTTGAATACCATCAACAGAAATAACGTAACCCAAAAACAGAACCTTAGAAGTGAAAAATTGACACTTCTTTAGATTGATAAATAACTCATTCTCCTTGAGAGCGTTGAAAACAGCCCACAAATGAGAAGCGATGTTCCTCTTCGCATTTAGAATAGATAAGGATATCATCGAAATAAACCACAACAAACTTACCAATGAAAGGTTGTAGGACTTGATTCATAAGCCTCATAAACGTACTTGGAGCACTAGACAAACCAAATGGCATAACAAGCCACTCAAAGAGACCATCCTTTGTCTTAAATGCAGTCTCTTCCATTCATCTCCAAGTCGAATTCGGATCTCGATGATACCCACTTTTAAGATCAATCTTAGAAAATATTATGGAACCGAGAGAGCATATCAAGCATATCATCTAATCTTGGAATTGGGAAACGATAGCGGATTGTGATCTTATTAACAGCTCTGCACTGCCGATACACATACGCCAAGTTCCATCTTTTTTGGCACAAGAAGAGCTGAACAAAGACAAGGGCTCAAACTAGGTTGTATGAAACCTTTAGACAAAGAATTCATCCACCTCGTCCTCGAAGTATATCGTGCTCCTTAGGGCTCATACGGTAGTGTGGAAGATTAGGCAACTTGCACCAGGCATGAGATCTATTTGGTGTTGAATATTTCTCATAGGTGGCAAAGAATCGTGCATATCACCGGTAAAACGCATGCAAACTCATCTAGTAAGGACCGCACTTGAGTAGGAATAGTTGTAGGAAGGTCAGGAGTAGAAGGTTGTACAACTAAGGCATAGATCGTACCTGATTCTTGTGCATCAGCTAAGATGTCCGGGGAAACCAACATCGTAGTCTCTTCTTGTTGTAGACTTGGCTTAGGTTTTGCATACGATGGTTGCAATATGATTCACGTTTCCATTGTACATGAATGAATACGTATTAGCTTTACCTCTATAAGTCACATCTACATCATATAGCCATGGACGCCCAAGTAATATGTGGCAAGCAAAAGTAATATCCACAACATCACAAACCACTGTCTCGTTATATGCTCCAATTTTAAATGACAAAAAAAACATTGAGAATCTACATTCTTCTTGTTGTTATCATCAATCCAACCAATGGAGTATGGTTTAGGATGTGGATGAGTAGATAATTGCAGCTTTTCCACCAATCTAGATGAAATAATATTTTGACAACTTCCATGCCAATGATCATATCACATATCTTGTCTTGCACACGGCATTGAGTGCGGAATAGACGATTATGGGTTGGATAGTCAACACACTGAATGGACAATAGATTTCGAATAACATAAGAGACATAATCACTTTCATCTCCTTCCTCCGCATATGCTTGTATATCTTCGATATTTCTATGAACATATTCACTTTCTTCCTCGTACACAGCAAACTCTTCTTCGGTCATCAATGTACGCCCACTTCTACATTGGTTTGATGTATGACCTGTCTTCTTACACTTATAGCACTTGTTTTCAGTTGGGTATGCATAAGGGTTTTGAGGTTTTGGTCTAATGGGTGGAGCATTACTAGGCTGGGGTGGGGGTGGAAGAGTCTTTGTGGTAGGTGGGTTTTGGGAAGAAGATGGTTGGGTGGTAGTGGTAGTAAGAGAAGTACGGGACTGGAATGGAGAAGGTTGTTGCCTATTAGGAAAATTTTGAAACGAAGGTTTTCTAGGGTAAGAGAATGAGGATTTTTGGTATGGTTGTGGAGAAAGCATGAAAGATTCTATCTTTAAAGCATTATTAATGATTGTAATGAAGAGAAGTATATTGTTGAGTAGCTAACCTTTCTTGTATATTCCAATCAAGTCCATTGATGAACCGCCCAATTGTTTGATCAACCGTCTCATTCAGCTGGTTCGAGATAACAAACGGGAAAATTCAGTTACATACTCTTGTACCTGCAAGTTGCCTTGGCGAAGCGATTTTGCAAATTGATGAACAAGGTTTGTATGTAACTGAGGAAGAAATCTTCTCTTCAACAGCTTGTTTCATGACTGTCCAGATTGAACTTGTCGCAATCCTTGATTGGCTCGTTCTATTTGAAGATGATCCCACCATGAAGAAGCTGGTCCAAGAACTTGAAAGAAACAAGCTCTACTTGTTGATCTTCGTGTATGCGATATAAGCAAGGAAACGATCAACTGTACACAACCAATCTAAGAAATCTTCAATGTGTAAGAGTCCATCAAACGGGTTATATCAGCTTTGGGGCAATAGTTTTGTGGATTTCCCATGTTCCTTTGTCTTTGGCGCGGTGGTGGAGGATAATAATATGGCTCATAATCTTCAACATCAATTGCTTGTTGTTTTGTAGAAGATTTGAGCAAGTTTTGGGAGTAGAGTAAGAGCTGAAATCTTCAAAGAATTCAAATTGTGGGGTTGTGTAAGGTGGACAAGAAGAGTATGCTGGAGTGTATTGTAATGGATGATAATATGATTTATTTAGGGAGGCGTAATTGCTGGAAAAAGGTTGGGAAGAGGCTGGGGGGGTTTGAAGGTGAGCAGTAGAGTTGGGAGGGGTGGAAGTATGGGGATGGATAATTTCATATTGGGTTTTAGATTTTTCTCCAAGTACCTTCTTTCCTTCTTCTTTCTTTCCTTCTTCTCCCATGAACTTAATAAACATACTTTCGATTTTTTTGTGATATCATCAAACGTTCATCCATTACGTGGTTAGCTTCTTTTCAATATTGATTCCCATTGCTTTCACATCGCCTTCTAGGTCTTTCCTCAAACTAGTTCTTAACTCTTCAATCTTCTTATCACCCATGTTAGTGGAGGCTCTCAATCGAGGCTCTGGTACCACTTAACGAAATTTAAGCGTAATAATTCTGGATCAAGGATCCAAAGGTAATGAAAACTAGTGTGAAATCAATAAATTCACAAAAGTTATAAGAAAACTAGAGAACAATAACTAAATAAAATATCTTTGATAAATCAAATAAGATAATAATGTTGAATGTGTAGGAATTCTACAAGGCTAGGCCTTCTTATATAGGCTTCACTATTTCCTAAAAGTAATAAAACTAGAAAAGGAAATCATACCAAACTAGGAAACTAATATGTTCTAGAATAGGGAAATCATAAATTAAGAAATAATACTAGAAATAGAATACGGTTTGACACTAATGTCAAACAGGTGACTTTGTCTAGATGTTCTACATCAGAGAGTTCTCCCGCAAAGTCTCCCGCAAGACACATGATATGGGACCAAAAACCCACCCCCTATAGTTCTTTAAAGGGCCCTTGGGGCTGGTGTGAGTGCGTCGGGATTTTTTCAGTGGAGAAATTTCAGTCAGTCTATCAATCTCTTATTTTATAGGCAAGGTATGTTGATATAAGAATTCAAAATAAAAAATGATTATTGATAGGGAAAAAGTTTATTCTTTTTAAATCTACCTTGAAATCTGTTTTCCCTCTAATAAAAGTGGCTTTCTCTATAATAATTATCAAGAAAATTACAAAGACACAATGGCTCCCATTGAAACAACACTTGACGGAAAATAATATACTTGAAAATTTCTTTCCGAGAGCTCCAGAGGCAAATGTTGTTGGGTGCAATAATCAAATAAGCAAAAATTATTGATACTTAGCTCCTTTGTAATGGAAGTGATGGATTTGGCGAAACGAACGAGCCCCGAGATCTCCGCAACAGTAACATGGTAAAACTTTGGAAAAACAGAGTGAGTCACGTGTTCAACACATTGCCCTTAATATACTAGCGCCCGGCTATACTCAAGAGTGATGCTATAGCCCTTACAGGACGAATATCTCCAGGATAAAACATCCTACTACATCCACTACTAGCATATGTAGTAGATGCCCAACTTGAGCTTGGCAACTCCGAAAAAACCTTAAGGAAAATCGAGAACACATAAGAAAACAATATAAAAAAATTTCCCTTTGGGGTCCCTCTAAAATGTAGAGAAACCCCTTTCCCATAGATTTTACAAAAGTAGTGAATTTGTTTATATAATTAAAAAATACAACTTAAGAAGAGGAACTCCCCGATGTGGGACAAAAAGGTTTATATAGTCTCTTAAAACTACTAAAAAATGGAAACTCCACAATGTGGGACTAATAAGTTTCATTCACAAACAAAACAATAAATTAATTTTATTTAGTTAAAACTTTAAAATAATAATTAATAAATATTGTTTCCAACAATCCCCCACATGAATGAAAACCTCAATAAAACATGAAAAACACAGATAAATCTTGGTAAATCAGCACCCCAATCTCCACGATTTGTCCCGATCGAACAGACATACTGCACTGCTCCGTGTGTTGAAATCATACTAGTCATTTCAATGTCCTCTCCCTCACACAAAAGTGTGTTGACCACAGGGTCATACTATGGATTGCATAAATCATAATAGTATAGAGAGCTTTCATTTTTAGTTTCTCACAAGTGAGACTAAAGGTTTCTTTCACCAAAGTGAAAAATCATGAACTAGTGAACCCTTAGTGACCCCTAGTAACTAAGTTCCAGTAATACCAAAGTCATCAAAAACAAAAATCATATACAAAACGTAGGAAATACCATTTTAGGTAGAGGTGTCCATGAGGTCTTGAACCTTTGCTTAGTGAGATATTACCAGAATTACTTACTAGAGACAGTGAACTATGTCTTGAACTGCTAGCGTTTGATGTAATTCGCGATAATAACCACGGATGATATCTCCAAGGTTGCTGCTAAGCTCGTGCCGTTTTGTCTAATTTTTCCCTGGATATATCCTGTTTCTCAGAATACTCTAGAGAATCAAAGCTCATATTCTCATAGGAAGCGTCCCCACTTCCTCATTCAGATATGTGAGTTTCCATAAAGAGTGTTACTGCTACACCCCACTTAAATCTTAAATTGAAACTATAGAACTCATTAAGACTTCTTAAAAGTCATCCTTCACATGCAGTCACACTATCACGTCTACACCATAGGGAAAGGACATAGAATAAAATTCCCTGATAGTGTTTACCTTTACCCACTACAAATTAGTTGTCTCATTCGAAACCTTGATCTTGGGATCTCCATTCAGCAAGGTTGAGTATTCTTCATGGAAAGTTTAATTTATGAGCTTAAGCCCCATCCCCTCGATGCATTTTAACTATCTCTTTGTACAAAACTTTCGTCAAAGATTGTGCGATATTCTCCTTGGACTTTATCCAATCAATGGAAATAACGCCAATTGAGATTAGTTATCTTTAGCTTTATCTATTATAGCTTGGATAACACAATGTATAGATATAGCTGGCACAGGCCAATGCTAGAGAGGAATGTCTTCTAAAAAGCATCTTAGGCACTCGCCCCCCTCTCGTGCTTTATCTAACGAAATACTCTCAGATTCCATAACGAATTGAGCAATATAAGTATGTTTGGAAATCTTCCAAAAATAAACCCTCCTGCTAGAGTGAAAACATATCCACTGTCAGAGTTAGACTCCTTTGAGTCAACTATCCAGTTTGCATCACAAAGTCCCTCAAGGACAACAAGATACCTTTCATAAATCAACTATCCAAAGTGTGCATCCAATGCTCTTGCTCGACTACAAGTATATCTACTTAACTTACTCACAATATAGGCAATGTGTGGACTCTTACAGTTCATTAAATTCACCAGACATCCTATAACTCTTGAGTATTGAAGTTAAGATACTCCATTACCCATATTTTTCTCGAGTCTACAATAAGAATCGTATGGAGTACAAAGGTGCTTACAATCGATCGATTGTATCTTTTAAGCACAAATTCAACATAATGAGAATGACTAAGACTATAAATGTTTGATTATTTTATAATCCTCATCCCTAAGATTACATCAAAAAGGGCCTAAGTCTTTCAAGTCAACGTTCTCATTTAGTGCATGTTTTTAGTGGAATTAATCACATCTATGTTTGTATCAAGTAATAGCATATCATCAACATACAAGCATACAATCACAGGGCATCCTTAATAAAAGTTACTTGTAAATATACTTGTCGATTCATTAACTTAAATCCACTACACATTATCACATGATCAAATTTTCCATGTCACTGTTTACGTGCTTATTTGAAAACCATACAAAGATTTGTTCAACTTAAAAACTTTGACTTCATAACCTTTCACTACAAAGTCCTCAGGTTGGTCTATGTAAATTTCTTTATCTAATTCATGGTTTTAGAAAAGCTGCCTTAACATCCATCTGATGTATCTCCAAGTTGTTTATGGCAGCAATATCAATTAGCATCTCAACACAAGTAATTTTCGTCACAAGTGAATTAGAATCAAGGAAATCTACACCTTCTTTTAGTTTATAGCCTTTAGCTACCAACTTAGCCTAATATTTTTCCACAGTTCCATCTACCTAACGTTTCCTCTTAAAGACTGATTTACATCCCATGGCATTACTTCCTGGAGGTAAACTAGCGATCTCCCAAGTCTGAATCCGACGGACTAAGTCCATTTCACTAAATGAAGCTTCTTACCAGAATGGGTTTTCAGTAGATTTCAAGGCTTCTTTACAAGTGTACGGCTCAGACTAAGCTATGCATGTTATGAAGTCGGCTTCATAAAAAGTCTCAAGTCTAATTGTTTTACTTCTCTTAGGCTCAACCTTAACTTCATCTTCCTTTAAGATAAGTTCTGACTATTTGAAAATAAATCTAGGGGATCAACAACACATCTCTAATGAGGTACAGGTTTAAGAATAAACATGTTCAAAGAATAAACATGTTCAAAGAACTCAACATCCCTAGATTCTGTAATAATATTCACAACAAATTCAGAAAAATCTCACCAAAGTCTGAAAAATCAGAACACACAACCAAAAATCTATATGTAGAAGTATGCTCAACATACCCTATATGAAGACACAATCAAAAAAATTGGTTTCTATCTAGTTCTTTTAGGAAGAGGAATAACAATCTTAGTCAAACACCCCCACACTTTGACACATTCATAAGGAGGTTATCTACCTTTGCATAAATCATACAGAGTTTTATCTGATCCTTAAAAGGGTACTCTATTCAGGATATACTAGTTAAGAGGACTGCCTTCCCCCACAAGGCCGCAGGTAATCCCGAACTAATCAACATGGTAATTATCATCCACTTAAGGATACAATTGTTATGTTCAAGGCTTATAAATGGTTTTCAACTTCAAGTTTATACATCTTAAGGATTCTAAGGCATCATCCTTATCCCTAAGCAAGTATACAAGATAGTACCTCGTACAATCATCTACGAAAGTTATAAACCATCTTTTACCACAGTGGTTTTGGGTTGAACTCATGTCAACTAGGGCTAAATGATTTAATTCTAAAGGATTAGAATTACTTTGAACATTTGTGCTAAAAGGTTTTATAGCATATTTTGATTATACACAGATTTCACTTTTGTGTTCAAATATCCAAACTAAATTTGGGTACGTGACTTCTTATGTCGCGCTTTAAGCATTGACTTATAAGTTTACGGTTCCAAGTCTACAACTCAAAACATTCAATCACACAAAGAAAGCATAAGAATCAATTATGTTCACTTCATCAGTTTTCCCGTTAACCTTATATAAACCAAAAGTCCTATAACTCTTTCCTAGAAAACCACTGCCTAGTTACAACAAGTTTTCCAGGTTTAATTAAAATTTTAGATATTTTACCATCTATAACAAAACAAGATACAAGATTCTTTCATATGCCCCGGAACATGAAAACTTCATTCAATGTGAGTATAGTCAGGAATTTTACAAACATAACAATCACCCTTAAATAATGTAATGCCGGCTTCAGTTTTACGAAACATACATTTCTTATGAAGACTACGCTTAGAGTTGTGTTTGATCTTCTTTCTTTTGTCATGTTTTGAAGACTTGTGTTTATCCACAGGCGCCTCGTACCCATGTCCTTTTTCAATTTCATGTCACAATCTTCGTTTATACTCTGACCACAGACACGATAATATGAGTTTTGAAGATAACATCTAGATCTATAAACTTCGTTTGAATCACCATTTCAATAAAGTCATGGTTAGCCCATAAAAACTAACTTAGTCAACAACAAATTTCTGCTCGTCGAATTTTTTAGAACATTTCTCGCTTTATAAAATATCAAAAAAAATACTTTTACAACTCCAAAATTCTGAAATTTGGTGTGAGTAACTATCAGGATGTCTACTACATTAGGTCAAAAGGGTTCATCGAAATTCTTTCTAGTTTAAGAGAAACATTCGAAACTCTACAACTGACCAAAAATTCATTTTTTGTTTTTCACTTCACAATTAATATCCATGATTATTACGAATTCTAATGTCTTAAGATTGTTGGGTGCAATGATCAAAATAAGTAAAAAATCAAATAAGCAAAAATTATAGCTCCTTTGTAATGGAAGTGATGTATTTGGCGAAACGAGCGAGCCCCTAGATCTCCGCAACAGTAACATGGTAAAATTTTTGGAAAACATAATGAGTCACGTGTTCAACACGCTGCCCTTAAGATATTAGCGCCCGGCTACACTCAAGAGTGATGCTATAGCCCTCACATGATATCTCCAGGATACAACACCCTACTACATCCACTACTAGCATATGTAGATGCTCAACTTAAAATTGTTATCCAGTAAACCAGCAAAATCACAACTTCACTAGACTCCATCAGTTTCTCATACAAACCTTTAGCAGAAAAGTCAGCATCTAATCTGTCATTTTCTCCCCGAGTTAAAACAAGTAAACAACATCCCTCACCCTCATGTCATGTCATTTTCATTAATTACATGCATGCACGTCTTAAGGAATAAGAAATGTGTCATCTGCAACTTAAGAAAGATTTATGCGTGGAAATAATCTAAACGCGTCGTAATATAAGCAAGTGCATCTGCCACATCTATGACTTAAAAAACATTAACAACGAACTATTAAACAAATTTCATTACAGTTATTGCCCGTACGTGAAGTCATGAACTAGTTGAAAGTGGCATCCTCGTATATTGCAAGTTGCAAACTGTCTCCACGGATAGTGATTAAAGAAACATATAAAGATCGTGCGACAGGGTCGGCATTTGAATGCGTCAATAGAATTCTTCATTACAAATAAACTGGAATATCTCAAGATAATAGAATTTTTCATTATAAATAAACTGGAAAAGCTCAAGATAATGAAGTATTACCGCCATCCAAAATAGTAACATGAGAGAGGTTGAGGACCTTGAGGTTACTGCTCTCAGTTCCCAAGTTGAGATTGAGTTGGGAGGGACTTCGGCATGGCATGATAACCATCTTGAAGAACCGAAGAAGATGAAGGCAACTATTAGCCCATTTGTTCTCACGTTCAACAATTTAACCTACAGCCTTAAAAGACGCAAGGATATAACACTTCCAAGTATATTTGGCAGAAGAGATACTAGAGTATTAAATACATTGTCGAAAAAAAAAGTGTTGTTGAATGATATCTCTGGTGAAGTTAGAGAAGGTGAGATTCTAGCTATACTCGGTCCTAGTGGTTCGGGGAAGTCAACATTGATCGATGCACTTGCGAATAGGATCTCTAAAGAAAGCTTGAAAGGATCGGTGAGAATAAATGGCGAAGCTCTAGACTCTGGTGTTCTTAAAATGATATCTGCTTATGTCATGCAAGACGATTTGTTATTCCCTATGCTAACGGTGGAGGAGACACTCTTGTTCTCGGCTGAGTTCAGATTGCCTCGTTCATTCTCGAAATCCAAGAAGATGGAAAGAGTTCATGCTGTGATCGATGAGCTTGGGTTGCGTAACGCAGCAAAAACATTAATAGGAGACGAAGGTTACAGAGGCATTTCTGGTGGTGAGCGTCGACGTGTTTCAATTGGAGTTGACATAATTCATGATCCAATTCTGTTATTTCTCGACGAGCCAACATCAGGACTCGACTCATCTTGTGCTTTCATGGTGGTGAAAGTCCTGCAACGAATTGCTCGGACTGGGAGGATAGTAATTATGTCTGTTCACCAACCCAGTTCCAGAGTTGTTAGCCTAATCGACCATTTGATCTTCCTCTCACAGGGAGAAACCGTCTACTATGGCTCCCCAACTAATCTCTCACTTTTCTTGTCAGAATTTGGTCATCCCGTCCCAGAGAATGAAGATAAAATCGAATTCATGCTTGATTTATACCGTGATCTGGAAGGCATACCCGACGGGACAAAAAATATCGTTCAGTTCAGCAAATCCTGGCAGAAAGTTAATGAGAATACACCATTCAGTTCAGACTACTCGAAGGGGTTAGGTCTAAGCTTAAAAGAAGTAATACATGCCTCTGTATCAAGGGGAAAACTCATTCACGGAGACGTCAACAACATAACTCAAACATCCGCCACTTCCAAATTTGCGAATCCATTTTGGGTTGAGATCATTGTACTAGTCAAACGATCATTAACCAACTCAAAGCGAATGCCCAAACATGTAATGCTTCAAGTTGGTAGTATTGTGATTGTAGGTTCTATGTTAGCTAGTGTGTTTTGGCGCCTTGATAAAAAAGCAGGAGGCGTTGAAGAACGAATAGGATTCTTCGTTTTCATAGTGACTACCATCTTTTTCAGTAGCACGGATGTGCTGGCAGTTTTCCTCCAAGACAGGTACATATTTATGAGAGAAACAGCTTATAATGCGTATCGCCGCTCATCTTATGTTTTATATCACTCAATCATAGTTATACCGACGTTATTCATATTATCTATTTTACTAGCATCATTAACGTTTTCTTCAGTAGGTCTAGATGGCGGATATTCGGGTTTCTTGTTCTATTTGTTTGCGATATTTGCATCATTTTGGGCAGGTAATTCATTAGTTAGCTTGGTTTCAGGATTAGTTTCTCAAGTTATGTTGGGTTACATTGTAATTATGCCTGCAATTGGTATATTTCTTTTATTAAGTGGTTTCTTTATCCATAGAGATAGTCTTCCATCGTACTGGATCTGGTTCCATTATATTTCAGTGCTAAAATACCCGTATCAAGTTATGTTATTGAACGAATTCGACAAGCCAGATATGTGTCTGGTTAAAGGTACTGCTGAACCAACTATGTCCTGTTTAATGACTGGATTGGATATTGTAAGAAAGCAAGATGCAACTGATTTAAGCAAATGGAGTTGCTTGTGGATCGCTTTGGCTATGGGCGTTCTTTACAGAATTCTCTTTTACATCTCTTTAGTGTTTGGCAGCAAGAACAAGAGGAAGTAGGTAAATGACCATTTTCAACGTGTCTTGTTTTAGCATGTCATGAATGTGATTTGTAATCTAATCTTTTATTTTCGAGTGAGTGATCTATTACGTAATCTTGTGAGTGAGCAAATGCATCAGAGATCTGAGTTTATTCTGCCACTATTAAGTTCCCTTACCGGGGTAAAAAACTTTCCTTGATAATACTGGCGTGAAATTTCCTTTCTCGCATTTTCTAAAGAAACTGTGCAGCTTTCTTTACATCTCCTCCCCCAAGAAAACCCTTAACGACGGTGTAATACCTTCTTTGCAACCATTATTTTCCATTTCAAACATCAATTTTTCAGCCTCAAATAACATACCTTCTTTGCACATGGCATTAACCATTATGGTATATGTTACAACGTTTGGAGCTAATCCTTTATCTGAGATTTCCAAGAATAATTTCCTTCCAGAGCAACTCCAGAGAAAGACCAACTTCACCAATTCCACAAAGCCCATCATTAATAATAGTTCCACATGCAACATCATTTGGTACAATCCCGCTCTCAGTCATTTTACCAAACAGTTCATGTGCAGGAAAAATCTTCCCTTCCAAGCAGAGCCCTTTGATCAGACAAGTAAACGTTATACTATCAGGATCATAACCTTTCTTCAAAATCTCACCAAACAAACCAAACCCATAATCAATCTGACTTAATTTACAGCAACAATTGATTAAAATGGTAAACGTAACGATACTGGGTCTTATTCCTATCAGTTTCATCCTGTGATACAACAAGAAAACAGAGGAATAACATCTTATTTGGGAAGTTGAAGATAATAGATGATTGAATGTATCAGTTGATGGCAAAGAGTTTGTAGATGTAGAAAATCCTACGACTACATCCAAAAGATTTCAGACGTATGCTAAGAAGTAAATAAGCAAAAGACATAGAAGAACACAAGATGTACGTGGTTCGGCATGATTACCTTTCTAATACGTCCACGGGGGTTAAGAGATGATCTTATTACTTCACACAAGATTACAAGGATCTAATACACTCAATAATGCTCTCTCAACAATACACTCAACACTGCTCTATCGCTTCCCTTTTTTTACTCTCCAAAAAATCCTCCCCTCTACCTTTCTACACGATCTCTATTTATAGTTGCAGGTGGTGATACATCGATATTACAGTGTTGAGCCTGGTATAGCTTCCTGGATGTTCTTCTCAGGCGACTTGCTGATGCTTCAGTCGATCTCTCCTTTTGCTCGAGCCGAATCATCTAGCCGAGTGGTGTCATCACTCGATGTCGTTCGTTTGGTGGAGGTGATCGTTGTTGCCCTTCAGATTCTTGGCCAAGTCTCACTTCGACCGAGCTTCTCTTATCTCTTTACCAACCCTGTCAGTGCATTAATTATCCTCGAACTCGATGAGCATCACATCAGAGCTTTTCTCCTTTATGTCGACCTCTCGAGCTGTCTCCCTTCCTCTTTTCTTGCGCCCAGGCCTGATGAGATGATTCAGTGCTTCTAGTACTTGTTTCTCTTGGTACGCCCTTGGCCAGGATGGTTCCACCTGTCTCTGTGGATTATTTGCACCTACATTTATGCCCCTTCTTCCACTCGTGTGATCGATACGTGGGGAAGAAACCGCCTCGTCTTCCCACGTCCTCAGCCATGCCGGGTTCTGCGCCATGCTGTTCCCCACTTTCTTCATTTGCTGCAACCGGTTTACCCTCCTCGTCGGTTACCACAAGTGAGGTTTATAAGTCCGATCCTTAAACCTCACTCTCTCTTTACTTTTCCCTAGCCATTTTTTCTCCTCTCTCTCCGTTTTCCTCTGCTTTTTTCCTCGCCATTAGTTATCCTCTCCATAGGTTTCCTTCCTTCTTCCTTCACTGTCCTGGGTCTTCTCAGTCTCCGTTGCCGCTGTAACTTCCGATTCCGGTAGTATTTTTGCTCCTCCTGTCGTTTTCTCTACCATCTTTCATGGCGTCTTCAACCCCTTCCATGGCGGAGAAAAGGTGCGTGAGCTATGTGTTTTCTGATGAAGACGGTGTACCGCTTGATTCTCTGTTTGTTATGGAGAGCCCTTCTAGGCATGATTATCGTGCTCTAGATTCTATCTTTTCTGATAATCCTTCTTCGTTTTCATGTAGGGATGACAAGAGAACTGCTAGAGACTTTTCGGATGAACAATTCGTCCAACAGCTGAAAGATGAATTCGATCTTCAAAGCGATGACGTCAGGCTCTTGTCGGGCCAAAAAGGAGTTTTAAAGAAGGATGATGTTCTAAAGTTTCCTCACTCGGCCGAGGCGACCATTTTCACCAGGGGTCAGCTAGAGCTCGGGCTGCGTTTTCCTTTGTACGATCCCCGCCGCTCATTTTGGTACGAGGCTCTTTCTAAGATCCGCCCGTCCCGTGCCTTGGCTCAGTGGAATGGCAATACCTTTCGTATTTTGTCCGAGTGGGAGAGGCGCAATCGAGGCGAGTGTACTCCTACCACTTGGTCTACCTACGATCCTTCCCAAAGTGTGACTATACTCCCGCTGTTTTCTTTGATAACTATCGGAGCGGACTGCTACCAATGGTGACCTTGCTGGTTTTGCTGCTAGCCCTCATCGTCATAAAACTCTTCCTGAGGGTGTCAAGAAGCTTTTGTTGGACGAGGATCCCGAGGGGAAGAGTTCCAACAGGCATGCCCGTCATATTAGTGATGCGGCTTGGGACCGAGTTCCTTTGGCTATCTCTGGTCCCCTTCGAATTTTCCTCCTCAAAATCGAGCCTTATCCCTTACGGGTGGTTAATGTTGATCGAGTAAGTATGTTTCTTCCTCCGTCCGAGCCTTATCCGTTCAAAAGGGATAGGGGTTTTGGCGCAGAGGGCCGGGGTGGTTAATATTACTCCTTATTTCGAGTAAGTATATTTCTTGATTTAGATTTATTTGATGCGAGGATCTCGAGGATCGGATGCCTTTATCGCATTTCATGGGAAGTCGCCTAGGGCAATTTTTCAATGTTTCTGTGTTTTTCGGAGGGTCCAAGTTCCCAAGGACTTGTGTGTGCTTTGTGTGTGAAGGCTTCTTCGCTGAGTTTCAAGTGAAAATGTGTAGTTAACAACGATTCTGAAATAAACCTAAACTTCTGTTGACAAAGAAAGGATGGGGAGGTTCTACTATGTGCTCAACTAGTTTGAGGGCCAATGAGGAAAGTTTCCCAGTGATAACTTAAAAGGTAACAAATATATTTACTCCTTCTTAGAAGCAGTACATGAATCACTCTCGACTGCCCCATCCATGGCTTTGTTGCCTTGAATGATTCTCTCAGACATTGGCTGAAACCATAGCAATTAAATTAAAACATGATAGAATAACAAAATACACGAAATTAAATCCTTTGGCTAAGGTCGATGGAGGTGCTTCATGTCAGCTTCCTCTTGTCAATTAGGTACTCGAGAGAACTCCCTTGATGGATTGATTGGACATAGTACTAACCACAGGTTTGGGATACCGAGGATCTCGAGGATCAATTCTTCGCTCTTTTTGGCTCCTTAGATTCTTGAGCTTTACTACCTTTATCGCATTTCATGGACGAGTTGTAGTCTCGTGAGGGTTTACCGGGAGGTGTACCCACAAAACCTTTTCCGACTTGAGTGAGGAGCTAAGTCGCACTGTTCTTAGCAAAACTCATTTTGAGTTAGACCTTTTGCATGATGTACCTTTAATTTTGCAAAACATATTATATTTGTGTAAAATGCTATTTTACATTGTATGAACATTTAAATTACATGTAAATGAATTACATCTCTAGTAAGGACATGCAGTGGGATCGATTAGTTTTCCCTGTTTCTTCTACCCTTATAGGTGAATCATATAAAGGAAGCCCGGGTAATCACTTTGGTGACTTGGCCAGATTAGCTTACTTCTCTCGGCGGGTGGTCATGGATCCTCTCTATCAATATATTTTTTCTAAGGTCCCATATCTAATACTCCATTTGTTTCTTAAAAAGAAATATTTTTCATTTTAATTTTTGTATCTAAAAAAACCTGGCTTGATTGGGGTATACCCAATTTTAAAGGGACACTTTTTGTGGGTTTTAGGGGGAGTTCTAATGGGTAAGTTACAAAACTACCCTTACCCATTAATAATCTTAATTACCCTAAATCAGATTTTATTCTCTTCATTTCATCTTCCTCTCTTCTTCTTCTCCTCCCCACCATCATCTTGACCCCACCACCACCATAAAAAAAACTTCTGACGATCGATTCGTTAAAATCGTATTCAAAACCGATTAATCTTCATCAATGGATCCTCAGGAGCTAGTAAGATGAAGCAAACAAATAGAAAGTGCAATTCAATCCAGAAATTGCAAAAATAGTTCGACAAAAGTGAAGAAAAAAAGTCGAAGAAGGAGAAATATTGGTCTTTAAACTCACTCTAGTACTTCGATTTCATGTTTGCATTGAAAATCGAAATTTTGAATTGTATTTTGTTATCGACCTTAGGAAGCTATAAGGTTGAGGAACTTCCGGTTGTATAGTTTATGCTTTGCTACTCAGGTTATTCAACTGTATACCTTGCCGGCGTCATTTTTTTTAATGAAGCCGACATCTTATTGTTTTTACCTGCTTGGATGCTTCTTTTGAATGTTCGATGCACAAATTTTGAATCGTATTTATATAAAACCCGGCGGTTTGTCAGTAGGAATGTATGTGTAATGGACCTTGCCAACTTGTATAGTGAAAATTTCAATGTCAATTTTGTTGGGAGATGGAAGGCTATTTAAATGATACCCTGCCGGCTGTGGCTTTGTGAGAGCTTCTGCAACTCCATGCTTAGTTCTTTTGCTAAAATAAACTACAGATTTATCAAAGTTGTGACCTGATTGAAGCTGGAAATTATGAAACTCTAATAAATTATTAGTGAAGTAAGATTTGCTTGAGTAAAATCAAGCGATCATCATGGCAAGCAAATGATTAATGGCTGGAGCAAGTGCAGCCACTTTAATACCTTGTATTGTTTTGTTTTCTTGAGCATAAGTGACATGCGTAGAAAGAAATTCCATACATAAGATGAAAAGATAAGAAAAAAGAGGATCTCCTTTGCGATTCCTCTTGTGGGTGTAAATTATTCGAAGGGGTTCCTTTGAGCATAGATGATAAAGTGTAGTGATGATGCATTGTTGAAACAAATTACAGAAGTCCTCACAGAAGCCAAAATTACAGAAGTCCTCACCTAGGTTGGGTGGAGGAGTATCAATTTGTGACTCAGGAGAGAGGTTAGGTACATCTAAGTTGTTTTCATTTTTAAAATCATTTGTACCATCACACATTTTCTAAAGTCGGAAGAGGGTAAATCATGTTCATTTCATAGGATAATTCCCAGGATCCATATCAACATCACATGCATGAATATCGGAAGCATCATTCATAGGGTTCCCAGGAAGAGACAATTAATGTCTTTGAACCTAAAGATTCTACTACATTTCAAAATACACATGCTCTTCATATTCATCATCATCATCATAGCAAAATTCATTTCTCCATTCAAATTGTAGTATTTTTAGTGTACTCATCTACCTGGATTAGGTTCATATTCAATGTTAGTTGCATGAGTAAGACTAGAAACACTATTTTCAATCCTATCATTTTGTAATTCAATCGGTGAAGAAAGGGCAAGGAGGCTAAGGGCGACTACTAAGTTATACTAATCAAAGTTTGATAAAACAATGTAACATGGATATGTACGAGTTGAAAATCAATGAAGCGAGCCAATGAACACGGGGGCACGCGCCAAGCTTGGCGCCAAAAACTTAGTAGGCCTCGAAAGTGTATGTAAATGATGGCCTACGGTATC
The DNA here is from genome assembly GCA_023531295.1 of Papaver armeniacum. Taxonomy (NCBI): domain Eukaryota; kingdom Viridiplantae; phylum Streptophyta; class Magnoliopsida; order Ranunculales; family Papaveraceae; genus Papaver; species Papaver armeniacum. Next base: position 27,298 of record JAJJWW010002533.1, read on the forward strand.
TGCAGAAGTGCACGGCGTCATCGGAGGCAGCGGCAAGTACGGGTCGATCCCAAGGACTTGTGTGTGCTTTGTGTGATCTAAGGCTTCTTCCATTGAGTTTCAAGTGAAATGTGTAGTGACAAGGTAACAAAACAGGATGAAATGAAATAAACCTAAACTAAGGTATACGGTGACAAAAGAAAGGCTTGCTAGGTCTTCAAATCCTACGAATTCCTACTATGTGCTCAACTAGTTTGAGTTCTTGTTCTTATACCAGGACAAGTGAAGCTTGTCACTGTAGTTTCCCAAGTGATGATAGCAAATAGCAGCTAAGGCACTAACCCTAAGTACTAGTTGTCTAATTTAGCACAACTGTCGGGGGATTAGTATTAAAATTAGAAGCAAGAGGTGAATCCTCTCGACTCGGTATTAACCTAACTACGGTGCATCCATGGCTTTGGTATGCCTTTGTGAGAAAAAAGAGTTGAAGTGATAAAATTTGAAACTATCTAATACATTAAGCTCTCAAGAACATTCAACACAGTTCAAACACAATTGGGAATTAGGGTTTGGTGAAACCACAGCAATTAAATTAAAATATGATAGAATAACAAAATACACGAAATTAAATCCTATTTATACAGAAATCCCCAATGCAAACCCTAATTAAATTAAAAATAGAAATTAAATGAATAATAACTAGCTTCCCCTCTTGTCAATTCGTGCTCGAGAGAACTCCCTTGATGGATTGATTGGACATAGTACTAACCTAGGTTTGTTTATCTTTAACATAGCTTCTAGGGTTTTGAGAAGATATTTTAGAGATAAACACTGACTTGGGTGTGGCGGAAAAGGGTGGTAGAGTGTCGGTGGTGGAGATGGTGACGAGAAGAGGAGATGGTGGTGATGGTGCGGCTGCAAAGGCATGGGGATGGAGCTCTGCGAGAGGAAGAGAAGAAAAGAAAGTGAGGAGAAGACTAGGGTTGCTCGAGTGGGTATAGGGTATGGAGATTTTGTTGTGAGGCGAAGGCATTTGAGATTTGATGGGGAAGGCTGGCGAGCATTGGATCTAGTTGGAGAAGATCTGAACGTAGGAAAATAAGCGATTTTGGCGTGATCGGTGTAGCAACACGGGGCAAGGGCGATCTTGATGCCCGTGGAAGCGGCGACCGTTGGATTGGATGAGGAAAAGAAATCTCAACGTCTCGCGGAAGAGGCAGGCTCGGATCCCGGGTCGTGGGTAGCTCTAGCCCATGTCTTCCTTGTTGGTTTGTAACTAAAGAGCTTTGGCTATCCCATAGATGCTCGACTCCAATTCTTCGCTCTTTTGGCTCCTCAGAAAGGGCGAGAAAGGATAATATCTAATTTCTAAGCGCAAAAGATGAGGCGATAAAAGGTGTATAAATATGCACTATTTTGGCACTCATCGGGGAAGCCAGTGGGGGAAAGGGCAAGGAGGCTAAGGGCGTTACGCGTCCCAGAAAAATCGTGCCTCAAACAATCACCGGTAGAGGGGTTGTTCTTGCCGATGGTGTTGTGTATCTTGAGTCGATGGTGATGATGATGATGATCTTTTTGATGGAGAGGACGAAGCCGATGGTGATGAAGAGGAGCCAAAACAATCGGAGAAGTCTGGTGGGAATGATGTGGGTACTCGGGAAGTAGAGAACACCACTTCTGGGGGCGAGTTTCTATAGCCCCTTTCTCCTGTGGTTCCTAATTCAGGGAGCAACACCTCTTTTACTGTCTCATGCCCTATGTGCAATTCCCTTGGAGCTCTTATTTCTCCTGATTTTGCCTCATTTGTCGGATGAAGAGAAGATCAAAGCGGTCTCATTGTATGATGCCGATTGAAGAGTACTTTTGACCTCTTTGGTGAGTTATGTTGATCAGGTCATGCATTCATGTTATAGGGTAAGTGCTAATCTTGTTAGTGTTTGTAGGATGTTAATCGTTCGTTGCTAAATGCTTCCATTCAACGTAGGGAGGTTGCCGAGAGAGAGAATCTTCGTCTCTTATTACAGCAAGAGCGCGAGCGATCCCGGGGGCTGGAAAAACGACTAGACGAGACCCAAGGTAGTTACTTAGATTTCATGTGTTTATGATTGATTACGTAATGCCAATATCCCGAGTTTAGTACTCGCCTTCCTAGCCGAAACTTCTAGTGCGGAGGCCGATGCTCGCTACGAGGTATCGTTTGTTGAAGAAAGAAATTAATATAGAACGGGATCACGTGTCGAATTTACAACAAAGGATTGTCAACAAGGATGATAAAATCGATCATCTGGAGACCGAGATTGAGGGTCCTGCAGACCCAACTGCATCTTTATGAGACTTTTGAGTATGTCCCCGAGGAAATTGATAATCTTAGGGTGAGCTTAGCTCGGTTCCAAGGTATTGCCGCCGATAAAACACTGTTGGGCGATAACTTAGAGAGTCAATGTGGTCGGCTGAGGCTTCAGGTTCGAGACTTGCACGCAGATCGCCTTCGGATCTTGGGGGAGAAGAATGCTGCCGAGAGGTGTAGCCAAGAATCCCTTGAGAAGCTCAGAGAGTCCAAGAAAGTTTCTGAGGAGTTGGAGTGGGTTCGCGCTCAATTATCAGGTTTGCAGATAGCCCATTCCCGGCAGAGGGCCGAATGGAGTGATCATAAGAAGTACTGCCCCTCTAATGAGTTTAACGAACAACGATATCTAGAACTTTCTTCAAAGATGTCTTCTCTCGAGTGTAGCTTGTCTGAGTCTGAAGAGACCATTAGAGTAGTTACCCCTTTATTGGAAGGTGGTGTGCCTTGTATTGTGTTTTCCTTGTCGTTGTCTCAGTGCTATTATTATGTAACTGACCGCTCTTGTTGTTTTGGCAGCCGAGCAGATGAAGGTGGCATCGTTGGAAGAGGAGGATGCTCGATTGAAGGGGAAGGAGTCTCGATTACTCGAGCGGGTAGCCACTGCCGAAGCGGCGTCGATGCAGCTGACACAGGATCTCATTGCTAAAAAGGCGAAGTTTAATGATGAGCTCGTTGCGAAGGTCAAAGCCGGTGTAAAGGAGGTGCTTGATAAGAAGCGAGTCGATGTGCTTGCTAAGAGGGCGAATCCGGGGCCGGTTCCTTCTAAAGAGTAAGCTTGTCTTTTGTAGCACTGTGTCGCTATCTTACCCTTTGCCATGGGTTGTAATCCGTTCGAACACCTTTAGTTTCTCGTACACTTTTTTAATGGGGTCTTTGCGTCGCCAGTTTGATTGTTTTTCTTGCTATCCGACACTATTATGCATGTTACCGTTCTTATTTATGTTACGCCAACGATGTGTGGTTTATTTTTACGACTAAGTTATGTATGCCTGCATAAACATGAGTAGATTGGTTAATCATAAATGTCGTTTCTGTCGAACACACTCAACATGGAGGGTCATCGGGCCCAATGCCATGTCCCGATTGAGGTATCTCATCACCGTCTTTCGAGATCTAGTGGCAGGGTAGTTGGTCTTTCCTAATTTCTAGGGGATCGATATCCCAAGAAGTTATCGATTAACTTTCTTGGGCAAGTGATTTCGGCCACTTGCAAGGGGAGCAATGTTGACTGCTCGATTGTCGAGTACTTATGCCCCGACAACCGGCCACTGGTTTCCAACCGCCAGGGCCCTAGGACTACCTCGGCACTTGCACACTTCCATCGCCCCGAGTTCGAATAGTCCGTCTTAGTGTAAGTCGCCCCGGCACTTGCACAATGCCATCACCCCGGGTTTGAAACGACCATTCGAGTGTAAGCCGCCCCGACACTTGCACAATGCCATCGCCTCGGGTTCGAAATGGCCATTTAGACGCACTTGTCATATTTCCAACCCCACGTGGCCGTTCACGGAAATAAATGACAATATATCATACCTGCTTTCATGGGTGATATAGTTTTAGTCGCGTAGCATTCCACGGTCGTGGCTCAGGTGTTCCATCCGGTTTTAGTATCTTGTATGCCCCTTCACCGACATTCTCAACAATGGTGTAGGGTCCTCCCCATCGTGCTGCTAATTTTCCGCATTTTTTATCATGTTCATAACTGGGTAGATCCTTTAGTACCAACTGCCCTGGTTGAAATTCTCTTGGTCGAACCCGTTTGTTGTACTCTCGTTGGATTCTTCGTTGGTAATTTTCCATTTTTTGCAGGGCCATCTCTCTTGTTTCTTCTAGATCGTCGAGTTTAGCCAGGATAAGATCTGCTGAGATGTTTCGTCTCCATGCTTCGGTTCTCGTTGTAGGTATCATTGCCTCCGTTGGAAGGATGGCTTCGGTCCCATATGTTAACATGAAAGCCGATAATCCGGTTTCCTCTCTGCGAGTTGTCCTATATGCCCACAAAATGTTATAAAGTTCTTCACACCATTCTCCATATTCCCCGTCAAGCTTTTTCTTCAGGTTATCGGCGATGGTCTTGTTTGTGATCTCGGCTTGTCCATTGCTCTGAGGGTACAGGGGTGTAGACTTGCTCTTTCGAATATTTTAGGTGTTGAATAGCAAGTCGATATTCTTGCCCTGTAGTTGTTTCCCATTATCAGAGACGATTGCTGCCGGTACTCCAAAGCGACATATGATGTGTTCCCAGATGAATCGGAAAACGTCTTTATCCCGTATGTGCTTCAATGGAGCGGCCTCTACCCATTTAGTAAAATAATAGGTAGCTACATTTAGGTACTTCCTCTGCCCCGATCCGACATTCAATAGTCCCACGATATCGATCTCCCATTTAGCGAAAGGCCAGGGACTGATAACAGAGTTTAATGTTACTGCAAGTGCATGTATCTTCTTTCCAAATTTTTGGCATTCATCGCAGATGAGGGCCATATGCTTCGCGTCCTCGTTCGTGTAAAGCCGGAAATATCCCATGGTTTTAGCTCGTCTTTGCTAGGCTACTGGCTTTGTTTGTGGTTTCCCGCTGCCCCATAGTGCAATTCGTTGAGGATTGTATGCCCTTCTTCTTTACTCAGGCACCTTAGTAATGGTCCTAGGTATGACTTTCTGTACAGAGTGTCGTCTCGAAGCTCGTACGCAGCTGCTTTGCTTTTTATTTTGTTGATCTCGGGTCGCCCTTGGGCAACTTTCCTGTTTCGAGATATTCGTGAATCGGTTTCCTCCAATCATCGACCCGATACTGATTAGTAGTGGTGACTGCGACATGTGCGCCGATGTCTACGGTCTCGGGTACTGATGGCATTAAGACTCTCATAACTCTGATGCCTTCGATGCTCGCATCTGGCAACATGGAGGCAATGTATGTTAGGGCGTCCGAGTGGCGGTTGTCCTTCCTATAGATATGCCGAAACTTGATGCTCGGTATCTGGCCGATGTAGAATTGGGCGAGCTCCCAATATTTCTGTAATAAGGGGTTATGAATGGAGTACTGCCCGCTGATTTTTCGGAGGACTAGCTGAGAGTCGCTTGTAAGCCGTACCTCTTGGATTCCCATCTCCACTATCAAACGCAAAGCATGTATTACCGCTTCGTATTCCGTGACATTGTTAGTCGCTTTAAATTCAAGCCTAAAGGAGTGGACCATCTTTTTTCCCTTCGGCGTCGTGAGGACCAATCCTAGGCCCGATCCGTCTTTATTGGATGACCCATCCACGAAAACCTCCTATCGTGTCGGGTTGCATGTCTCAAGTAGGTCGGACGGGTCCTCTCGGTCTTCCTCCATTCCGGGGATGTCTTCTACTTCATCTTCGTCGCTGAGGGGGAAGTCTGCCAGAAAGTCGGCCACTGCCTGTGCTTTTACTGTTGTTATCATTTCGTAAAAAATGTCGAACTGCTTTATTTGTGCACTCCACTTAGAGATCCGTCCCGACCTGGCAGCATTGTCGAGTACTGATTCTATGGAGGATTTTGTGAGCACCGGAATTTTGTGAGTTTGGAAATACGTCCGAAGCTTCTGTGTTGCAAACACCAATGCTAATATTAGTTGCTCGATCCTGGTGTAGTTCCTCTCTGCTGGATTCATGGTTTTGCTTATGAAATACACCGGATTTTCCTCCCCTCCAACGTTCTTGACTAGTACGGCACTAATGGCATAACTGGTTTCCCCAAGATATAGTGTCAGTATCTCCTTTCCTTAATGTCCCGAAGAAATCCTTGCACTTGTCGACGATCGAGAGATGAATCGTCCCAATACCGCCAAGTTCCCATTTAATCGTTGCACGTCCTTAATCATTACAGGCGATGTCATTTCCACGACGGCTCTGATTTTATCTGGGTCGGCTTCGATGCCTTTGTTGGTGATTATGTACCCTAAAAACTTGCTCGAGGTGACCCAGAAAGTGCATTTGGACGGTTTTACCCTCATCTTGTACCTTCTCATGGTTTGAAATATGTCTCGGAGATCGTCGATGTGGTTGGTGGCCACCTTGCTCTTGACCAACATGTCGTCCACATATACCTCAATGGTGTTGTGTATTTTATCTTCAAACATGTCTTCCACCAACCTTTGATAAGTGGCACCTGCGTTCTCAATCCAAATGGCATTTTGGTGTAGCAATACAACCCTCTCTGTGTGAAGAAGGATGTATGCTCTTGATCTTCGGGGGTCAGGGGTATTTGGTTGTAACCTGAATACCCGTCCATGAGTGTTATCGCCTTATACCCGACTATGGATTCTACTAGCTGATCGATGCTGGGGAGCGGGAAGCTATCCTTTGGTCATGCTTTATTTAAGTCGCTAAAGTCGATGCAGACTCGAACACCTCCATTCCTTTTAGAGACTATCACCATGTTAGATATCCATTACGGGTATTGGGCTTTTCGAATGATTCCTACTACTTGCAATTTTTTTAACTCAGCCTCCACCGCCGTTTGCAGTTCGGATGCAATTCTCCTCATCTTTTGTCGGATAGGCTTGAACTTGGGGTTTATCCGCAGGTGATGCGAGCAGACTTCCGGGTCAATTCCTTCCATATCGTGCATTTGCCAGGCGAATACATCCATGTGTTCCTTCAAAATAGTTGTCAACTGCTGAGATTATTCGTTTGTCAAGAGAGTCCCTATTCTCACTATTTTTGGCTCTTCCTCGGTACCCAGATTGATTTTTCGGGTAGGTTCTAAGGCCGAAAAATTTTGCTTTGGTTCGCTGACTGTTACCGGCTTCTGTGATTGTTATAAGATCTCTTTCTCGCCAGCTTCATAGGTAGCGATGGCTTGTGACATCACTTTTTCCAACTCTTCTCCCGCCTTTATTTCCTTAGACTTGTTCTTTTCTTGGCGTTTCCTCGATCGCTTCTCTTCATTCTGCTGGACATCTATCTGCACGCACTGTCTCGCCGCCTGGGGGTCGCCTAGCATTTCTACTACTCCTCGATAAGATGGGAACCGCAATATTTGGTGATACGCCGAGGCGACTCCCTTGATTCCCGCAATCCAAGGCCGACCCAGAATTTCCTCGTATGGTGACACAACGTCGACCATGCAAAAGGTGGTGAGTGTGTCGAGGAATCCCTCCCCGTCCGAGACTCTGAGGGTGACTTCTCCCTTTGGTACTGTCACCATACCGTTGAAGCCATAGATTCGATAGGTCGACGAGATCAGGATGTCATCGGACAATTCCATCCTCTTGAAGGTGTCGTAGAATAGGACTTCGACTGAGCTGCCACTGTCCATCAATATCCTTCGGATGCCCCATTCCTCGATCAGCAGAGTTATTACTAAGGGATCCCCATGTGCTTGACCATTCAATGGGACGTATTTCGCCGAGAAGGTGATCGGCTGCATCATCCATGGTTCCATGGGCATGGTTTTGGCCACACTGAGGATTTTCTTGCCCGATCGATCCCTTTTATGAATCCTTGAGGTGATACCGGTTCCCAAATCGAACCCTTGAGTTGCCGAGTGTGATATGGTGTTGCAGGCGAACTGGGTGCCACGATTGATTCTTATTTGGTGCACTGGGACATCGGGTTGATCAGGTGTCGGCGATGTCTTGACGAAATGTCGTAAATATCCATCTCGGATTAGGTGCTGGACGATGTCTTTCACCTCCCGACAATCGTTAGTTGAATGGCCTCGAAACTGGTGGTAATGGCAAAACTCTGGGTGGTTCCTTGTTTCGTCAAACTGGATTCCCCGAGTCTTAGGATATCGGATATCATTCATCTTCTCGACTTCTTTGAATATCTCTTCTAATGGTGCGTTTAGTGGAATGTAAGATCTAGGTTCGTGACGAGGCTTCTTTCCTTTCTCGACCCAAACTTTTTTGTCCTCCCCGTGATGCTGTGTGCTCGGACTTTTCTCCGGTCGCTTATGATTTTTTTCGTGGGGTTGCCTCTACTGTAACGCTTGCTTCTTGTATTCCTTTATTTTGTGCTCCCTCCTGTATTTCTTCTAAGGCGATGTAATGCTCTTGCATTTTCCTGATCTCTCTTAATGTTTTGGGTTTCTCGGTGTACATTGCTATCCAAATAGGATCTGACTTCCCCAATGAATTTTCGAACCCGAAGATTTGTTGGTCGACTGGTACCTTCCCGATGTCAATGCATAACTTCCTCCATCTGTCTGTTAGAGATCGCAGTGGTTCCATGAATCTTCGTGCAAGAGTAAAGAGCTTGTTTACTCTGGGCCGAGCTATACTGTTATGCATGTAAGTTTCTAAGAAGGTTTCCACCAAGACAGCGTAACTGCCAATGGATTCATCGGGCAGGGTATAAAACCAGTTCTTTGCCTCACTCTCCAGGCTTGCCGGAAAAAATTTGCACATTACCACATCGCAGTTCGCTCACTGTAACAAGGACATGATGTACATTTTGGTGTTTTCCCCTGCGTCGCCTGTGCCATCAAATCTAGATGGGAAGGTCGGCAGTGTACACTTTGGCGGGAAAGGAGTCCGATCCAACTCCTTAGTCAACGGCGTCTTCTGTGCTTCACTGATTACTTCCGCCATCTTGTCATCCTCGCCATTTCCTGTCAATTTCTTGACCATCTGCTCAAGTTGCTCAATCTTTTGCTTGGTTGTCGCTCTCGTAGCCTCATTTGTCGCCTCTTCCTCGGTCGAAGAATCTTCTGGCGGACCGTATCCTTCCCTTGGGCGATTAAGATCCGGCATGCGTTCTCGGCCCAAGGGTGGGTTTGGGGTGTTTCTCGGCTGGGTGTGACTGTTGGAGGCGCCTCGACTTGACGACCCTCTTGACCCGTCCCTCCTGTTGCGGAGTTGATAGTTTTCATGCTCCAAAGCTAGGTTTCTTCTCTGCAGCTCTCTCATAAGGTCCTCCTGGCTTCTTTGGCTTGCAAAAATGGGAAGTAACATTGGGTCAGTGCTCTCATGGCTAGAGTGGACATTCACTTGGTTTCCGGTTACGTTTAGGGGTGCGGTTGGAAGTTCAGTCGGTTGAGGGATAACAAAGGGAACATTCGGAGCTATGGGAAGGTCAATTGCTATTGGTGGGATATCTCGGTTGAGGTCGCCCACTCCTAGGCACACTCGTCTAAGCCTTTCTCCTTCTTGTTCTATTATACGCTGGTAATCCACCAGTTTCCCTTCTCGCCTCCGCTCCTCCTGCATCGTTTGCACCTCCTCCTCTTCCTCGGTATTTGATGCAGTTCTTCCGTCTTCCATGTCCCCGTGCATCATATGGATCGGGTTGATCCTCAGTGTCCTTGGTGGGAGATCATCGTCTCGACCTAAATCGACTTCCTCATCAACAGTTTCCATGCCTCTGACTGGTGCCTGAGTCTCGCTTTGATTGTTTTGTCGGGTGTCCTCTTGTCGGGAATCCGTCAGTCCTTCTTGTGCACTAGATCTCGCCGTGGTCCGATTCCTGAGGATCCTGCTCATTCTAGAGGTGCTCTCCATCGCCTTTAGTGTTGCTCTTTCGCCTCGGCTCTCCCGTCCGTCCCTACATACGTAAGCAAAGTACACAACGTTTACTCCGAACTGTTTTCGAAAGGGTTAAGGATGCAGTACAGTAGTTCTGCATAGGGCAGAAAAAGTTTTTGCAGTACAATTCCGTTTTATACTTGCGTGTTGATCCAAGCACTCAAGTGGTCTTTGATCGTAAAAGACAAATTTTGAAAAGTTGCCCTGACACATTGCTTTCGGTACTTCCTCTACACATTAATCATTATCTGTCCTAACATTCCAAGTGCCAGAAGTCATTAATCATATGTATGTTAAGTCGGAAGATTTCTTTCTTGACTGTGGTTGATGATACAATAGCCTTTATCAATTTTCGTGTTGATCATCTACTGATGTTATGTGGCTTTTATTGTAGGATTAAGATGAGGCTTAATAATGAGGCGCCCACTAAACCCTTTCCAGCCGTGGTTTCCGAAAAACTAAACTCGATCACTTCGAGTTATCCTTGCCTCTATCACTGTCGTGCTTTGTTTAGATTAACTAAGAAGGTCTGAACAACGACGTAACACTTCAACTTAGCTTCTATCGGTCACCAAAGATGATCTATTCGGGAGCTTTAGGGATGTTACTACATTTTAACTTAGGTCGGCGGCAAGGCGGCCTTTGACCAGAAATGCTTTATCCCAACGAAAACATTTACGTTTACCTAATTAGTCAAACTTATTCGACCGGAATCCCTTATTCATAAGGTAAGAGATTTCCCGGCTCGTGTTTGATGGAGTCCACGGGGGTTAAGGGATGATCTTATTACTTCACACAAGATTACAAGGATCTAATACACTCAACAATGCTCTCTCAACAATACACTCAACACTGCTCTATCGCTTCCCTTTTTTTACTCTCCAAAAAATCCTCCCCTATACCTTTCTACACGATCTCTATTTATAGTTGCAGGTGGTGATACATCGATATTACAGTGTTGAGCCTGGTATAGCTTCCTGGATGTTCTTCTCGGGCGACTTGCTGATGCTTCAGTCGATCTCTCCTTTTGCTCGAGCCGAATCATCTAGCCGAGTGGTGTCATCACCCGATGTCGTTCGTTTGGTGGATGTGATCGATGTCACCCTTCAGATTCTTGGCCGAGTCTCGCTTCGACCGAGCTTCTCTTATCTCTTCACCAACCCTGTCAGTGCATTAATTATCCTCGAACTCGATGAGTATCACATCAGAGATTTTCTCCTTTATGTCAACCTCTCAAGATGTCTCCCTTCATCTTTTCTTGCGCCCAGGCCTGATGAGATGATTCAGTGCTTCTAGTACTTGTTTCTCTTGGTGCGCCCTTGGCCAGGATGGTTCCACCTGTCTCTGTGGATTATTTGCACCTACATAGTTCATGGAAACCAACTAATCAAAGTAAACTAGTGCATCATTAAGGTTCTTGGCATGACCAGACTTGCATTGATCAGATACTAGTAGTTCAAATTGGGTTTTCTTCATTTTACTACCCGAAACATAACTTTTTCTTCTGCTGGTTATGATTAGAATGGAAGGAAAAGGTAGTGCCGATAAGAAATGGTGTTATTCCTTAACCTTTTCGAGTAGGATCCACATCGACCTTGCTAGGGAGTAGGGTGGACCAATAAAGATGGACCAAATTTGTCCACCTTCCCTCACCACAGGATTCGGAAGAGGGTGGGATTCTTAAACTCTGAGCGGGACCCAAAATAACAATCAACGGTTAACTTTTATTGGTCCATTGATTTTAGTCTACTTTTAAATTTTTCGGTATCCACATATAGACCATAATTTCCACACGCTGTGGCCCCGGAAGAAGTCTTAGATTTAGAAAGGCATGAAGTCATGAACTCTTATGTAACCTTACCGATAAGGTTAAGGTTAATTATTATCGAAATCCGGTATCTCATAATATCCGGCGGAACTCAAAAAATCCAATCCGATAAGGTTAAGGTTGGGTTATCGGATATCAGATTTTTTTTCTGATAATGTCCGGTAACTGAGAAAAAAAACTTGAAACCAAAGTTTTTTGTATTTTTGTAGTTCAAAATGTTCAGTGAAAAGTACAAACCAACACAAGCACAATGTTTAGAGTTTAATGACTTTACTACCGGTCTAGTGAATGCAAAAGAAAGTACACAAAAGCAAAGAAAGTACACAACAACAAAGCCAAAAGAAGAAAAAACAACAACTGAGGCTAACATTGTCAACACTCAACACTGAACAGGCTAGTGAGGATCTTGCTTGGCTGCTTGGTTGGATGTTGCATCATTGCATCAACTTCGGTCCATGATTTCCATATCTGCATTCACAAACAATCACTTAGAAAGAAAATTCAAAAAACAAAAAAACAATAGCAAAGTTGCATGCTTAATTAGGACAAGAGAGATGCAAATTCGCATATCATAGAATACAGAACCACCACCTCATACTGCCAATTGCTAAAATTTTTAAAACCATTATTTTGGAGAATAAATCATAAAATGGTTGGCATGTATGCAATCAGATTATTTCAGATAGAAGTGTAAAATGCCAAACAATCTTTCAAGTTTAATGAAGGGTTAACAAACACAGTCAAATATTAAATCCTAGTTTAGTGAATTTTCTGAGATACCAACTAGAACAAAAGAGAACAAATTCAATTGGGTCGACAAACAGTGGATATTAGCTACACCTCATAACAAATCTGTTATAAGGATAATCAAAGACCAAACATAATATCCATCTCAGGTATCTGAAAGTTTTTAAGAGAGAATATATAACTATCTTACAAAATTGTTGCATAATATAGTGATGCAGACTATTCCAAAAATATGAAATTATACTCACTACTTTTGACAACTGCAGTAGACTTATAAGAAACGGATAACAGGGACAAATGTAAGCCACATTGGGTTTCATTTTTGTATTATTAGTTAAAGAGTTGCAACTTAGATCTCTAACAATGCTTATATTCTAAAGTCCCTGCAACAATGCTCTGAATTAGCTACTTTAATGCAGCCATACAATCATCATTTGTGCATAAAGTTACCTGGCATCTACCAGGCTTAAGAAATAACTTCACTACTGTCTAATTAGACGTAGATGGACAAGAGTATTGGCCATGAGTATTTGGATTACTATATTATTTCTAGATTTAATCAAAGAAAATTTAGAACCAAGCAAAGGAAAAGAAGATTTACCTGCATCAGAGAAGCCTGGAAACCAATCACTTAAGCATAGCAATGCTTGGACTAACTCTGAAGCTAATGAAGTTATGTGTGTTGTTAGAACCCTTCCACCATCTCTGAACATAGCCTCTGATGTCACACTGATCACTGGAATAGCCAACACATCCCTTGCTATCTTTGCTAGAGTTGGGTATTTAGGGCCATTTAGTTTCCACCAACCCTATATATCAAAATTAAATTCATCTTGGGGTGACAAAGTTGGAAGGGTTCTTCTAAGTACTTCTCTATCTCAGACTTCTGAACATCATATTCATCATTTTCCAACATAAAATCAGCATAGTCTGGGTTAGTAGTACCTGAGGTTCTTGCATCATTGAGAGATAGAGTTGCTAAAGAAATCAGGAGCTGAAGTGTTGTTTTGAAATTCATATGCATTGAAAATTTGGGTCAAGTATGTTTTGAATTTCTCATACTCATCTGCATATTTATTAGATCCATACATTTTCCTATATGTATAATTTACCCATCTTGCCTTATCCCTAGGATCTAAAACCACTCCAATGCTCATAATCAAATTACTTTCACTCCAATATGCATTAAACTTTTGTCTCATTTTCAACCGAATTTATTTGATATAATCAAAAGGACTTTCTTCCCAAATTTTGATGCATTTGTTAACTTCATACACCCCATTATAATACAAATTTGCAGTTGGATACTTAATCCCTGCAAGCTAAGTTGAAATATCATTAAAAACCTAGAAACACTTACAAATTTATATTCCTTGTTCCCACTATTGTCTAGATGGCAAAAGATCGAAATCAGAATCAAACTCATTAAGTCTTTCAAAACCCTCTTGAAGTGCAATTTCATTCTTAAGCATCAGAAAAGTGGAGTTCCACCTTGTGTCCACATCTAAACTAAGTGACTTTCCAGACAATCTACATTGTGCCAATGTTGTTTCAAACTTCTCTTTCCTAGCTTGTGAAGACTTTACATATTTAACATACTCTATAAAACCATCTATAGCAACTACTCTAATGCCATAAAATACAATCAAATGTAGTATGTGGTTGCTACACCTCATCTGAAACATTTTTCCTTCAAGCAATATAAAATTCTTACCATCTAGCCAATTAAAAAGATTTCTCATCATAACACCATTAGCTGGAGCATTATCAACAGTCAAAGAAAAAAAATTCCTATACATGTTACATTCCAAAGTGCAACTTTTGATAAAATCTGAGAGAACATCTCCTGTATGTGGTGATTGCACTACAATGTAATCTAAGGTTTTCTTATGCAAATTCCACTCATCATTTATAAAATGGCATGTAACACAAAAATAACCATCTTTAGTGTGTTTGGCAGTCCACATATCAGTTGTAAGACTAGATTTGGAAGGAAAATTATCCAATTGTTTTTGCAATTCATATTTCATTTCAGCATAACACCTCAACAAATTTGCTCTACTTGTATTCCTTTATGGAAATTTAGCAGCAGGGTTCAAAGACTTAACAAACTCTCTAAAGTAGAAATGCGATACCATGTTAAAAGGGTAATCATGCTTAGCAAGGAAAGTACTAATAACCATAGGATCATAGTTCCAATTAATTAATTTAGTTGCTAGGTGACCCGATTTTTTTAATTGCAGTAGAAATCTTCATCTATACGGGCTTCTTTTCAGGCTTGTCGGGGCAGATTTTTAGATGAGCAGTCAAGCGGCTAGTTCCTTTTTCACTACATGCTTCCATGACCCTTCCACAATTATAACATTCACCTTCAATGATAGCCTCCTCCTCGCCCACCTTCCCTTTTACATGCCTTATACTAATTTTATTTAGTAAATTCATCCCATGCCGGTGACCTTGTTACACGCAATTTGTTCAATGCCGCAATAATAATTGGATGATCTTCATCTGTTATATCTACTAATCTCTTACTAAAAGTAGGTGTTATTGAAGAATTGTTGAACATTCAACACTTTGACTTTGATCTTCTTGTTCTGGTTGTGAGGAATTTGGTTGAGTGCAGCTTGAAGTTCCAACTCTATTAGATGCTCTTTGAGACATTCTGAGAAAAATAAGAACCAAGTATTAGAAGACAATAATACATATCCACTAAAACTAGACCACCAACCAATCATACAAAGGAGGATATTTGTTAATAAAAGACTTGTTAATAACAATGGACTATCAGAAAGATCAACAACAACAACAACAAAACAAAAAAAACCTAACTGAATACAGAGACAAAAATCAAACCATAAATCATGAACCCATCTAATTTTGATCTTTTGAACTCCAATGCAAAACCTCAAAACCTTCTTATACTACTAAGCAAAAGCAAAAAAACCTAACAAAATCATCATGAAGCCAAACACAACATCCTGCAACCATAAGACATTAACTTAATCATACTTAAAGGAGTTGTTTACCGATCTTGAAAGAAACATAAGCATCAACACAAGCATACTTAATCTGTGCTGGAGTAAGGTGATACTGATCCCAAGTACTCAAAGTAACATTTCTAGGTCTTTCAATTTCTCCACAACCCAAAACCAATCCAACCAACCCCATCAACCCAACATTCTTAAGATGCTTGCTACCATACTTATCAGTAGCCGGATACCCAGGTTCAACAACACTCTGAACAAATATATCATAATTATGGTTCCATTATGTAACTTCAATTGTGAAAGTATCATCTTCGAATTCAGTTCAATATGTGCAAATATGCATTTGGAAAGCAATAACTAAAAAGAAAAAGCATGTCACATTGCATAATAGAGAGAGCTATTAGATGAATTTATAAGGTTACTGAAACCCATCAAACAATACCCAATTTAAACCCTGCAATCAATCATTTTTAATTTCAATTATAATCAAACATCAATCTCCAATCGATTTGGGAAAAAAAACAAAACCCTAATTTTGAAATTACCATATATCCAAAAACCCTAATTTCAGAGCATCAATCATCTCAATCAACAAAAACATCATGCATTAGAATATTTTAACCAAATTAAACAAAGGGTTTAGATTACTTATTTTGGATGAAAACTAATCTTCTCTTCTATGACAAAAATCAAAATTATGAAACACTTCTAAAACAACATTATCAATCTGTCTCTATCAATCTAAATCATGATCGATATGTCTGGGTTTACTCTCTAGATACCTCGCTCTCTCTATCGATCTCTCTCTCTCTGGCTATTTGTATTTCTCGATCTCTCTCTGATATATATCCCTCTTTTTCATTTTCTCTGACTCTTGAAAACTTGAGAAGAAATGAGAAGACTGGTAATTCTCTACATGGATAATCTAATGGGGGTAGGAAATTACCAATACACACCCTATTGAAATCGGATTTCAGATATTAACCTAACGAAATCATCCCAATCCGATTTCGATAAGAGGTAAAATCCGATAACTAATCCGGTTCTGAAATCCGAAATCCGACAAATCGGATTAAATCTTATAGGATGTCGGACTTCCGAATACGGATCTCGGATTTTGGAAGTATATTGATAGCCCTACTCTTGTGGGAAGTTGGGGTACATGGACCAATTGGAGAGCCAAATGTATTGGGAGAAAAGTTCTGGAGACATCTAGATTTCTGTTTTCTTTTTTTTTTTCCCGAAAAATAGGCAAGGTGTGATGGAATTTTTTATAGTGGTAAGAAAGGTTTGTCGTTCACTCGGACTTGATGAAATTGAATTTTAGATTTAAATTATAAAACTAGCAAATATATACAAAATAATAACAATGTTTCGAGAGGTACTAGGACTACGATTCCACCAAATATTCAAATTCATGTAATTCACTTATTTATTCTAAACCATTATAGCTCATTCTATAAGAATTTTGACTCTATTTCTTTGCCTAATGTAGATTCTTAAAATATTAATTGTAAATCTTAAGCATGGCATATCAAAATAATAAATCCTAAGCATAAACCATCAAATGAAATGACAATTAATTAAGAAAAATCTTTTTCTAATTTTATTTTAATGCAAATAGTCATATAAATAATTAAATGAATTTACCACATGACGAATTTTGGTTTCCTCCGTCGTCCCAGAGAAAGGTTTAGCTCCACATAGTGCAAAACTTTATAGCTCAAATTGTGTTTACAAAGAAGAAAATGGAGGAAAATAATATAAACCAGAAGTTTACTACAACTCTCGATATCCCTTCTATACTTCTCAACACTCTATTTATACTCAACAGGTCTAGGAAATCCTTGCAATAACTCCATGTATTCTCTAATTATTACGCTACATGTCACGAAGATTTTATTTCCATTATTTGTTATTTCTTTTCTTCTCACACGTCTCTGCATATGTAGAATCTTCAAAATATAGAGTATAACTTAAAGAGAAAAGATTTCCTCCCTGTTTTATCTGTAGTCTTCCAAAATCAACGGAAAAAAATCCCAAGATGTTTTCTTCTCTGTTTCACGCTTCCACATATCTCTGAGTTGGAAAAATTATTTCTCAATCAATAAAATATAATCCATACAATCATATCTTCTGCCATGCAAACGTATCTTCCAAAATAAATGAAAGAAAACCCGAAATCTTCCATTGAATTTTTCGATGAGATAAAGAAGGAATTATTGAATATGAATGGATTATAAGACCCTGTTTGGATGAAACAGGCCTTAACCAATATTCTTTCGTGTAAAACACTGATTAAATCCCTCTCCAATACTTCTCTGAAAACTTCACAGGTGGAGAAAATCTTTTCCCTCCAAAACTGCATCAAGCCAGTAAAGAAGAAGGTGCCTCTTAACCAGATTCGTGGGGTGCCAATAACCGAGGTTACCCATTATCAAATTAGGAGTCCGAATAACATGTGTTCTCCGGGTGCCAAAATCAACTTTTCGAGCCGAATTTTCCAACAAAGTTTATTTCTCAAAAAATACCTACAAACGCATAAAACACCATAATAAGTACAAAATTGAGTACCAACAATGAAGCAAATGGAGGAAAATTAAGACACAAAAATGTGTCAATCAAGTTGCAGTTTATATAGATACTCCGATTCAAAGTTGGGATGGGTTACCATATTAACCAGGAGATCTCTAAATTACAAGTATTTTAAACGGGTAAACATAATCGTCGGAATACAACTTACAACAAAGTTACATGATGTAACATTCGCAATTTTCACATGATGAATGGTCAAAGATGCATCATTGAATTAGAAGAAGCTTCATCTCAATCTTTTATTGCACGTTTACTAGGTCATGTCGTCCTGGAATATAAATTGCACCACAATGATGCAGTACGTCAGTAGGAAGCTGGCTAAGTGCAATATCACACCATAAAGGTGCATCATGTAAGTGGGAGGCTGATCAAGAGCAATATTGCACCATTATTATGCAATACTAAAGTTGGGGGTGGTGCCAGAACTGGTTATGCACCACTATGGTGTAATTTGCGGAACTCGTTGCCATGAAAGCATGTAAACTTGTTACATGTCCATACTCTCCCCTTTTCCTAGTTTTGGAAAAGTCAACAAATAAAATATAGGGAGGGGGTGTCGGTTAAAAGTACTGCTTTAAAAGGAGATGCATCCTTGAAATATAAAACCTTGGCCGGTAAATCCTATATGATGTAAAAGCATCATTATGACACGTTGCTTACTCGATAGAGTTTTATGATGTGTATCCATGATAATTGCTGAGTTGCTAAAATAAAAAATCCACCTGCAGAATGGTGCAAAACGAAGGAAATGTGAACATTGTGATAATTCGCATGGACCGAGCTAGAGAACGCATACATGCGAACTAAATGTCCCCAATGATGCACACTCTTGTGCCTTATTTGGAAAAAAAAAACCCTTTAGCCTATACATGCTAGGCTTTTCTTGGCTTTGGCGTTGCAACACAAGTTGGATTCAGTTGGTAGTCCCAACATACATTGATGAACTATAGTCTGTGATTGATCGCTTCAAGGTACGTAGAAGGGTAATATGAAGCCTTAATGAGTTGTAGCATTAATGGTCCAGCACCTTGTCGCTTAAATCATCTAATAGCGAGGTGATTACGGCATTATGGTAACTCATATCATCTGGCTCAGCAATGCGAAGCAAGAGATGATTGGTTTCATACTTGATAAGGTATGGTGTGGTCCATTTGGTGAATGCTCATATTTCCTGTCAAGCCATTCGATGTAGGCATTCACCAGTTGCAAATTGGGAATGACCAGGAAGGAAAGTTGAACCGCTATGAAAGTTAAGGGGCATGCATAAGCCATAAGAATAACAAGGATGATGCAGGGAAAGGATGGCATGATCGCCTAAATAATGCACCCTTGGCACGAGAAAGATCAGTGCGCATGCTTTAAGCTCAATGCCAAAGCGAAGTAAGGAAGCTAGGAACACGCTTGCAACGGCCTATGCACGAATCCAAGGAATGACTTATGAATTGGCATGACTCAGAAATCAGCAATGCATGCAATATGCATCATATTTAGCCTTATGGCCTTGCACCCTTCGCAGAACAAGGGAGGATTTGAAAGGTACAGAAGCTACGTTTAAGTAAGCATGTTTGCAATGGCATGTATTTGATTGGTGACATTTGAAGATTTATGGCCCTTTCACTGTCTTACAGTTGGCGCATCGAGGAATTTTCGTATGTTGGGCTTTGCGGGAGGGGTAATTTTCCCGTTCGCCACACAAGCGTGATCCGAGGAAGAATCCTAACCATTTCAGACAATTTTCTATGTAGCGGATCATGTTTAAATGACTTGGTTAGGATTAAAAGTAAATTATCCTAATTGTATTACAAATGTACAATTAGTAGGGATGTTAGGAAACAAAGGTCCAACCATTTCTCAAAGATTCTTCTCAAAACATGGTAAAACAGATGACATATAAGTATCAAATGAATCAAATATCCTCCCATTTGTCAAGGGTTTTTCCAAAGTAACGGTAACATATAGATAACATGAATCGATCATCGGGGAAAGATAACATTAAACATCGATTTGGTCTTCATTGGAATCGATCTAAAACTATTTGTTGCTGGTATCTTCTGTGTCTTCAGTGTCTTCAATATCGTTGTTGATGACTTAAAACATGTTCTTGGTGTCACTGGATTCTGAGAAATTGTCACTAAATGTCTAAAGATATAACTATTACTGAACCTCAATTATAATATCTAAGAGAAACTTGATCGGTTAAACATCTTAGAACAAGAAGATCTAATAAACCTAAACTAGTAAAAACTAAAACCAAAAATCAGCCAAAAATCGCAGGAAACTCACATCTAATTAGGGTTGGTATAGATGATGTTGTTTCTTCAAGTCGTTCATATACCAGGACTAAAGATGATGATATGTTTTGATTTTTTCTAAAATCACAAACCATATTTGCTTCAGTAGCCACAAATCTATACGATAACTCTTAAAAAAAATGAACAACTAAATAAAAATCTTATCATAAGTAGAAAACAAGGTTTGGCTAAGTTAGCCTGTGTTAGTGGTAGTCCAGATTTGTCCTCACAAAGATAAATCTATGGCTGTAGTTCTCCTGACCACACCCTCATCTCGCACGTGTGAGGGATAAGTTAGGCTAGATAAAGAACGACCGAGATTTGTCTAGGAGGGATAAATCTATGGCCGTGGTTTTTTCAACTAATCATTATAAATATTTTATTAATTAGTGTCATATTAATTGCTTATGATGAATAATTAATTTTTCATGATAAATGTTCATTTAATGAATCTAATAAATACATATTTTTTATTAATAAATAAGTTTATTAAAAACTACATATATATTGATCGGTAAAGAATTTGGTGCTGGCGAGTTTCAAACACAGGTAACTGGTAGTCTGGTATCATCACCCGATAACTTTACCACTGTACTATAGTGACCCCGGTTAAAAATTATATTAATAATTTTTAATGGTAGTAGTGAAAGAAGCTGTAACACTCATAAAATTTCCGTCGTGCTTTAAGGCGGAATCTAACCCATTTTGATAGGTCTGAAAATTGTTTAGTGGGTTCATAGTATCCTAGTACCGGACATCCCTAGTCGTGGAGTGCCTTTATCAATTTCTTGTTGCTTAAAACCTAAGTTTGGGCTTCTCTAACATATATGTCAGCTCTAATCCTCAATCTGGTTGCCATGATAACTTTCCATTCAACTAAGACACATGTCAAGCTGCCTTGATAAATGTCCAGGGCATTTCG
The DNA here is from genome assembly GCA_023531295.1 of Papaver armeniacum. Lineage (NCBI taxonomy): Eukaryota > Viridiplantae > Streptophyta > Magnoliopsida > Ranunculales > Papaveraceae > Papaver > Papaver armeniacum. The sequence continues at coordinate 48,486 of JAJJWW010002533.1, forward strand.
GTAAAGGGATAAAATCCCAATTTTCTTCTCATTCTTTGTTTTCGGTAAAGGGATAAACCTTTTTCATTTTTCTTTTTCTAAAACTAAAACCCAGTAATTCTGTGAGTCTTTGGGTGAATCATTAAGAGTTGGTTGATATAGGTCCTTGAGTTGCCATAATGTGAAGAGGTAATGAGCTCCTCCTCTGGATTCTGAATTTTTGATCTCTTTCCCAATCTGATTCCAAAATAGCTTAATTAAGCTTGTGTTTTAAATGTTTTGAAGTGTCAAGAGGAAGACTGCAAATGGGTACTCTTGATGTGGAGTTAGCGGTTTTTTTTTTCTTTTCTTTGATTTACTATTATCTTTGTGGTAATCAACTGATTTTGATGGATGAATCTTGTTTGATAATCCTTGCTGCTGTGAAGTTGGTTTTATTATGTCATTTTGTTTTATGAACTTTGAACTGTGATTACCCTCAAATGTGTGTATTAGATTTTCCTAAAGATTTAGAAGAGTCTGCAAACATCCAAGTTCTCATTTCCCTTTCTATCATTACAGCTTAGTTTCCAAAGTAGCATATCACCTGTTTGTAAAATTGACTTAATAAACTATGTTTTGTAAACATGCAATGCAACTTGAATTGGTTTTATTCTTCATGTTAATTCCAAATTCTTGTATTTCCATTAAATGGGTATATAGAATTTCCCTTCAGCTGTGATATTATGAATCATGATTGTGAAATTAAACAAGTCCTCCGTATTGTTGATTTAACCCCTTCAAAACCGAAACTAAAAGTGTTCCTTCCATGTTTTATTTGACTTTTTGAAACATCTATGTACCTTATTACTTTGTTTACCAATTTTATGTTAAAGAGGGGTTTCCTAGATTTCCAACAATACTAAATTTGCTGAGTTTCGTTTTGTAACGAAGTCGGTATGAATTTTCAAGTAACGACGGCCATAACTGAAATTTTCTGAAGAAGTTTTACTGCCCTGTTTTTCACGTGAGTTTTGACCCAGAAATAAACCTCGTCGTTCTTGATTTTTATTTTTATGTTAAAGAGGAGTCTCTTAGATTTCCAACAAGACCAAACTTCCCTAATTACGTCGCCTAACGAATTTTGCATAAATTTTTGATTTAAGACTCCCGAAACTGAATTTTCTGAAAACGGGATTCCCTGTTCTGTCTTGATGAGTCTTTTAGTCATAACTATAAGCCTTATTGTATTTTATCATAAATTTTATATGATAAAGGGACTTCTCAGCTTTCAAATGAAACCAGATTTGCCCTACTCCATTTCCTAATGATTTTTGAATGAATTTTTAACTAAAGACTATCAAAACTGCAACTCCTAAAAACGTGATTTCTGCCCTGTTTTGTGGAGACCTTTGGGTACAGCTATGAAACTCTTTACTTCTTCCTATTATTTTTATGTTAGAGAAGGGTCTCTAAAGTTCCCAACGAGACCAAATTTACGTCATTTCATCTCGTGATGAATTTTAAATGAATTTCGGAAGATGGGTATGCGAACTGAAATTTTGTGTGAATCCATTTCAGATTTCTATATCGTACAATTGTTGTGATGCTCATGTTGACACGACTCCTTTGTTCGGATTTCATAGGCTTTCCTTCCACTTTACCATTTGAGTATCAGAGAGAGTTTTACAAGTTTTATTGAGGAATCCGGCTATTTTGTGGGATTTTGCTCTAATGAATGAATGGGTAGTTTTGCTCCTGATTTTGATTTGTTTCCCTTCTTGTTTTCTTTTCCATACCTATTGTCTAGGAATTATTTTACTTTTCCTCACCAACTTCTCTCGGCAGCCAAGGATAAGTTAACTTTTGTTACATTTTGGAAATGTAAGAATTCTTCGTAGTCTACAAGGATTGTGAGAAATGCTTTACTTCTTGTTTTGCATACTGGTTGGTAGCCTTTATTACCTACTTTTTTTTTCATTTATTTGATTTCGTGCTTACAAATTATATGATTGCTGCCGATGCTTTTGTTTAAGACTTGGTTATGGATTTCCGAGGTTTCATAACTTTTTATGTGGAGGTTTCCTTTGCGGTAAACAAATTTAATCGGAAGCTAGTGAACTCTACTTTATGACCGTCAGGCCCACTGGGGCACCCACCACCTCGGTGGCTACCCGGAAGATTGTTGCGGCAACGATGGCTGGTAACCAGAACTACCCTGACGTTGGCACTGGCCTTTGTAAGGAGTAGAGTAATTTTATTTGAATTTAAATGAATGGCAGCTTACAAATGTTTGTGAACAAATGCTTTATATTTACTTATAAATTTCGGATTCTAGTTTTATGCTCTATGGATGCTTTAAGATTTTGGCATTTTATTAGTATATCTTTTGGCGCTCGATTATCGTTATATCTCCTACTGGGCTGTGGGCTCACCCCGTTTTGTTTTGTTTTCCCACAGAATTTGGAGCTAGCTCGATGTAGTAAGCTGAGGAAAGCTTACGGCGTGGAGCTATGGACACAATGTGGTATATATTGTTGTCCTTGTATATATATATATCATGGGCTTGGTAGTTTTCTCTGGGTGCTAAATTATGGTGTCTTTTCATGCTTTGTTGTTGATGTTAAGTTAATTTTTTTCAAGAATGGATGTTTAAAAGTAGTACAGTTGATTAATAGTTTTGTAAATATATTGGATGTTTAGTTCTGTAGTGATTTCATGAACTAACGGGAGTTGAATATCAAACCTTCTTGCTTTCCACAATTTCTGTTTAATGTTAAACATGTCTTTTATGATTATTTTTCTTTCCAAGTAAACCTATACCTTTTTCTTTTAAGAAATGAAATCATTTTGTTGCTGTTAATTTATTACCTTCATTTTGTTAAATAAATTTACGTATCATTTTAGACTTCCGAGTGACGGGGCGGGGTTTTTGCCTTGCTGGACGGGTTGAAATCCAACCCGTCGGAAGGAAAAACTCTCTGGTCCGTTACAGAAGCAGTGGGTGGTGGAAACAGTTACGGATATTTTTGAGTGATGGAAACATTACTGGTGGTGGAAAAAATAGTGAGCGTGGCTGGTTTTGTGGTGGATGTTAGTGAATAGTAGTGGACAGTAATAGTTTCGTAGTTGGCTGTTTTTAGCACAACTGTACGGACAAACACAAATATTTTGAGGAGGATACTAAATCATGTAAGGCAATATGATCATGACCATGGTTTTTAGTATTAAAATAACATTGATTACTAGTACAAAACAAAGTTTGGACAAGTTAGGCTAGATAAAGAACGATCAAATTTATACTTGCAGAACATAAATCTACTGTTATAAATGATCACGTTTAACTAAAATTTAATAATAGATGTTCAATTGATATTTCATAATAAATGTTTCTTTAATTAATCAAATGTATATATTTTCGTTGATACATAATAAATTTATTTGATATTAACTATATCAGTAAGCATTAATGGTGGTTGTGATGGTGGGCAGTGGTGGGGATAATGGTGGTCGGTATTGGTGAGACCGGTGGAGTGGTGACGATAATGTGGTGGTGGAAGAAATAGTAGTAGTAGGGTGAGAAAAGGGGTCCTAATATATGGAAATTAAGCACTAATGGTTGTTGTGATGGTGGTGGATCGGCGGTGGGAATAATGGTGGTGGGTATTGGTGATACTGGTGGAGTGATGAAGATAATGTGGTAGTGGAAGAAGTAGTGGTAGTAGGGTGAGAAAAGGTTTCCTAAGATAGGTAAATTATTTAGTCACCCTTGGTTAATTTTTCTTTGTTTTGTTTTAATTTGATTTTAGTTGTCAAATTATTTTTTTTATTATTTTTAAAATAAAAACAATTTTTAAAGAACGCGCAATTGGGGATATAAGAATTAATTGGGGGATATGAATTACTTCCCCCAACCCATGGTGTGTGCTAAGGGGTGATTTTTGGGGGCGAAAATACTAAAACACCCTTCCCTCAAAATAAAAATCAAAAAACTTAAAATCAAAAAACAAAATCATATTCCCCATTTCCATCTCCCCTTCTTATTAATCTTTTTAGGCTTAAAACTTAGAAACCCAAATGTTCCCCATTCTCTTTCAAATTCTAAATTTTCCCCATTTCCTTTCAAATTCTCTTTTCCTTCTCCGCCGGAAGTGATGAAGAACATGTCAGAAATGATAAAGAACATGCCGGAAATGATTAAGACCACGCCGAAAGTGATGAAGACCATGCCGGAATTGATGAAGAACATGTCGGAAATGATGAGGTCACGCCGGAAGTGATGAAGACCATGCCGGAATTGATGTAATTCAATGCCGGAACTAAATTCCGGCATGCTCGATATAAATCTATTAATGCCGGTAGTCAAGTGAAAAAAAAATTAATTTTCGAATACTTTTCATCATGTGCCTCAGGCATAGAAATTTAGGATGAAGACCACACGGAAGTGAGTTCCGGCATGGTTATTTAGGATGAAGACCACGCTAGGAAGTCTTCAAGAACATGTCGGAAATGATGAAGACCACGCCGGAAGTGATGAAATTCAATGCCGGAACTAAATGCCAGCATGCTCGATATAAATCAATCAATGCCGGTAGTTAAGTGAAAAAAAAAATCAATTTTTAGGATACTTTTCATCATGTTCCGGCATAGAAATTTAAGCAAAAACCATGCCGGAAGTAGTTCCGGCATACTCGAAAATCGATAATCTGTCTTTGGAAGTAGACTGATTAAAACCAGAAAAAATAGGTTTTGAAGATCAACGCCCCCCCGAACCCCCCCGGATAGTGGCAAACAATTTATGAAAATTTCCAGAAAATGCCGGCATGGTTTTTTGGTCGAATACCATGCCGGCACCAAGCTTTTTCAGCTACAACAATGGTGGATTCAAAGAAAAAAAAAAATCAAATTTTCAACCTCTTGGCAGCAATTCTCTCATCACAATCATCTTCCATTTTCAAAAAAAAATTTCCACTCAATTTTTTTTTTCTCTCCTTCTACTCCTCACTCACACAAATTAAAATAAAATAAAAACAAACACTAATCTATCCCCCAAATACTTAAAATTTTTACTAATTATTATTAATCACTAATCCTGATTAATGAGGGCTAGATTAGGAATTAAAAAAAATACTAAGATAAGGGGTGACCCCGATTTGATATTTGGATCCAATTTTTGTCTTTTTCCTCTATCCCCCAATTAATTTTTCTTTTTAAAGGCCATATTTTTCAAAAAAAGAAGATGTTGTGATTTTAAGATTTGTCGGGTAGGGACCAGGAGGAAAATGAAACTTATAAATTTTTTTCCAAACACAAGGCTACACGCGAATTAATTGTAATCGGTTCAGTTTCTTACATCTCTCTTTATTCCCCTTTTCTGTCATGGTTTCCGTTTCTGTCATTATTTCTCCTCTACTTCATGGGATTATGCAAAGCTACGCGTGAATTAATTGTAACCGATTCAGTTTTCTCACATCTTTCTTTATTCCCCCTTTTTGTCATGATTTCTGTTTTTGTCATTTCTCCCAAACTTCGTGTAATTATGCATGCTTGAGAAATAGTTCATGATAATAGGTAAAGAGACAAGAAAACAAATGGATCAAGAATTAAATATTATTATAAATTTTAGGAAAATTAATAAACACAAATCCATGTAAATTGAGAACCCAACAATTTATATCAAAGAGAAAAATTAAATTCTAATGCTAACAGATTTTGCAAGATTAATCTAATTGATTTTAAAGTAATTTTAGGTGTTTTTAGTTTTGTTACAAGTTTGGTGAATGACCTTTGATGATATTTTTTTGAAGTAGTGAACGAAGTAATGTTCTACTGTCCATAGGATTTGCTCTAACGATTAACTATGTTTGTCCGAAAGGGTTGTATGACTTACATACACAATATTAAAATATTCGAGGAGAAGGACATGTTTATTAACCAACTCCTCAAAATATTTAGACCTGGATCGATCGGTTCGATTCTTCTCAGATAATTACGACATGTGTGAATCGATGGATACATTTGAAACACATATCCTTGCCCGTGCCGTTACGGCACGGATTGAGACCTAGTACAATAACAAACTAGATTTAAAAATATCAAGCTAAAGAAACTAGGAGCAAAAAGGCTCGGGTGTTGGTTGATCTGTTCAGATCAGCTCTTAAGGATCTGATCTGAGCAGTAGAGATTTAGGTAGTAGAAGTTTTCGTCCGAAGGTGTTTTATTTTATATTTTTACTTACAATTAGAAAAGCAAGAAGTTAGTTTGGTATAAAATTTTAGAATGAATTCTAAAAGAAAATTAACTTTTTGCGAAAGAAAATATTTTCATTTTGGTATCCAAACGAGTTACTAGCATTTTCATTTTTGACTTGTAGTTACGAATGTATGTTCATGGAAAAGTCCAGAATAGAACTCATGAGGTGCAAGAATGGTCTCTTCTACCATGATTTGCTCTCTTCTTCCGTTAACCCTAATTAGCAATTTTCTGTGGGGCAAATATTGGTGTCGATAATTATGCCTGGAGAAAAATTATATACCCCTTCACATTCATCCGCATGCATGCATGGTAGAAAGTGGATTCCTAGTGGTATGTGCTTGGCTAGTGGAGTCCTAAGTGATACCTTTCCTTTTTGAAGTCTATAATACTCATCATTATTCTCATGGCTTTATAGCTTTCAGCCTTTTACACATTGGAAGTCAAAAAGTTTATATTCTTTTATGCTACTTCTTGGTATATTCTTACTGATACAAGTCGACACAAATGGGAAATGAGGTGCATCGTGATCCACATGGTGATAATATATAGACAGCAAAATCAACCAAGATATTCCATGAAAATGCTCCATTGAATTTGATGTGCATTGGCCAACAACTCAGCGGACCAATTGGCTAAGCGGCTTAAGCGTTTCATATCTTTCACCAATATATCTACTTCTGATGGCCCAGCGCTTTACACTATTTACAAGACTGAGACTGGGACAGTGTTCTGCAATAGTTCATTGAATATCATTTACTACGATAGTGCGTGGTGCCGTTGAAATAAGAAAAACATTCAATGACTAAAGAAGCATCCTGTCGCAAATTCAATGATTAAAGAGGCAATCCCACATTTTACCAGCCAAATTCTGTCGAATGACTCTGTCGGTACAGAACATCCACGTTTAATAGCTAGCTAGGCATGTTCTTTATGTTTTTCATGCTTCAAAAAAATAAAAAATAAAATAAGAAGACCCAAAAAGAACGAGTCTTGGTGTAGTAACACCCATATCATGATTTTGAAACAATAAGATGAGCAAAACATGTAGCTAAGACTACTCGAAGAACTAGGTGCTGGTGCTATATAGAGAACTTCGTAGCTAGACTACCCGAAGATCTATAAGATCATTGAATCTAAATCATCAAAGTTTTTGCAGCAACAAAATAAATCATTTGTGCTTCCCCAACGACGCTATGGATGCACCAGATTTTTACATCAAAATCCATGCATCATTATGGGTGCTAAATTGGAGCCAATGCTACTTAATCGGGGACTATGGATTTTTTCATCCACCCCATAGATAATGATAAGGGGTGTCTAAGTTTGATGAAACTACAATTTTACCCTCTATAAAATTTTAATACTACCAATTTATCCTCATTTAATCCTAATAACAAAAGAAAAAAAAAAAAAAAAAAACTAAATCAAATCAAAATCACTTACATTCCCATTTCCATCAAAATTAAGAATTTAAAATCAAAAACATTATTGATAATCACCAAATTCACTAAAATAGGTAATTTTTCGTTTTAGCTCGAATCAAGTATTTTTCTATTAACCCAATCCCCTAGAGTAGGTTTCAATAACTTGTAATCACTCAAACAATCTAATTTTTTTAAATCAAAGTTTTTTGGGTTTATAACAATCGGTCTACGTCAATGCATTTGTAAACCGATTTCATGTAGAAACGGTTGTAGTTTATGCCCACAAAGACCGATTGTCCTGGATGGCTTTCTGGTCGGAGGAAATTGAACCAGAATCGGTCTACGTTAATGCCCACATAGCCCGATTTTGGTATGGAAGAGATAATTGTTTTCCTGTGTTTTTTTTTTCTTTGGTTAGAATCTGTTTACACGATACATATATAAAAACCTATTCCTAAGAAGAAAAGTTCGGTAACTTTAAGAATCGGATTACATGTATATACATGTAATCCGATTGTTATGAAAAAAATTTCTGTAACTTTAAGAATTGGTTTACATGTGCATTACAAAAGCCCGATTTTAGGAATCGGTTAATATGGGTATTGATCAAACTCCGATTCTGGGTTTACATCGTAACTTACAGAAAACCCAACCCAGAATCGGTTTATAAATGCACTAACATAAACCGATTCCGGATCGAGTCTTTTGAAAAAAAAAAAAAAAAAAAATTTACAAGTAGTGAGTCATAGTTAATCCAAGAATTAACTTGATTAAAAACTTTTTAATTTTTCAAATTAACACTAATTGAACAAGAGCATATGAGGCATTAACAAAAATAGTGGATAAGGGTTTCCATGAATTATTTCTTAATGACCTTTTTGTCATGTAGCTATAGGCCCAATTAAGTGGCATAGGCCCCAATTTAGCCAAAATCATTAAGTGCTAATAATTGTGTATATAGTATAGGTTGAGCCAAAGTGAAAAAAGAAATAAATTAGTGTCATCCAGTTGATCAACCCTAGAGGGTAAAAAAATGAAAGAAAAAAGTGTCTAATTTTGATCAACCGAAAATTAGCAGCAGTGTACCGCTTTGAGTGAGAGATCGGTATAGCTTTTTTATCTCATATAAAATGGTATCCCCTGGAAATTTCGGCCCCCATTAGCAGCCTTGAATTTTAGTGCCCGATCCCAATCGAGCAATCAGAGAAGTGGATCTCACCTTTCTTTAATAAGCACATGGGAAGCGGAGAACTGCCATTACTGTAGGTGTCATAACTATTTATTTTTTGATAAAAGTTGGTGGGAGTTATTAAAACTGAATTGCTTCGAGGAACAGAAGATAATGCTATATTGATCAGATCATGCCACTGTATCATCATCACACCGATCAACAATTCCATTAAATATGATTGAGACACAATAAGAGATATAGAACAATTAAGATTAAGATGAATTTTAGCGTCAACATAACACTATTCCGGTTAACAACCGGAAGTGTTAATTGATCATGGAATTACACCTTAACTTATTCTCAGACTCCTAAATAATAAAACAAGAAATTCATATCGGGAAACAAGAAAATACTACAAGTACTCTCCTACTAAGTACCGACTTGGGACAATGAAAACAATCATCACTTATTATATGAAGGAAAGATAATTGCAAATAAGGGCGCTCTAGGCATGTTTCAGTTTAAAGATCGTCGTCGTCAACATCGACTAAACGGATCTGAACTCCACCAACAACAACATCACCATTACGAGGAATCAAACTCACAACCAGTTTCTGTGAACTTTCAGCATCAATTTCTTCAAGTAAAGTACTGATACCCAATTCCAAACTCGAAACATTTTTATGGGCACCTGATCCTCCATGAGCATGAGGAACTTTCACAAAACTACCGGCTAATTCTCCGTTATGTGGACCAGCTAGTCCTGCAATTGGTTGCGACACGTAAACATCAAACCTTGCTGTTGATCCATGAGTAACTTGTATCCCATCAATGAATAAAACTTCAACTGCATCTGCTTTCTCATCTTTGGTCCTTGATGTCTTTGGCCTTTGCACTAGTACTTGGATTGGCTCTGTTAAGTTTCTTGGTGCGGATCCAAACTCTGAAACTGGTTTTAGTTTCAGTGAGTCACCGGCGCTCCTTGTCTGTGCTGCATTCTGGAGTTTCTTGTACTTTCGACGAATTGTTGTCCATGCAAGGGGTTCTGGAGCGTAGCTATATCGCAGGCTCTCCGGGGTTAGGCAATCCTTCACCTGCACACATTTATAAATCAAGACCGGGATTAAACAGCAATCTATATTTGAAGATTTTTTACGCCAAAACTTCTGCAATATTTGGAAACTATTACTGCACCAAAAACTGCAACACTTAGAAACTATCCGTGGCCTTTTTGTCACGCTAATTATATTCTAGTAACAGTTAGGGGAATTTGTCACGGTAAAAAGAGAAATAACTGTGAGTGAAAAGCATTATAAGAGGTAGAGATCGAGCATTACGCACCTTAACATTGACAACTTGGCGATTCTCATCATAGAAGATGAAAGATGATTCGAGCCAATCAGGATCTCTAAATTCAACTTTCTGTCCACGAAGTTTGCTATAGATATCCCACATCCGATCCACATTTCCATGGTGACCGTAGAACACAGGATCCTTACCGGCAGTGGCAAAATTTCCCATATTGTGGTAAGGTTTTTGAAGAGGTCCAACCCATTGATGAAAAACGTTGTGCAAGCCCTCATTCCTCCCGTGTGCATTAGCAGCTGCCTCTCCACCCCTTTGTGCTTTCCCCATGAAAAGTGCTGGTAGTTGCAATGTTTCTTTGAATATACTATCAAGCTCAGCTAGATTTCGAGTAACAACTTCATCAATCTGTGCAGGAGTTGATGGATTAGGATCATTCATACTATACTTGTAATCGATCACCGACGAGTAATGGTCTTTGTTCCGAGTGTCATCAGAAAGAGGTGAGCTACTGGGCTGGTACATCTTCGGCAAGTACATCCCTTTAGGACTATCCCAGTTCCAGAAAGGGATAGCAAAAGTTTCGTCACCAATGAGTTTTCCAAGAATTTTCTCCCAGAAGTAGAGGTAGTAACGATGCCATGGAAGGAAAAACCAACTCCCATGAATTTGAAGTAGATTCTTTGAATTCACCTGATCAAAGGCTCCATTACAGAAAGTGCAGTGAATGGTCGCTTGCTGACCGAAACTCCATGGATCATCTTTTGGTAATGCTTTCATCGCAGCAATGGCTGCTTCAAATTTCGCGATATCATCAGAGTTATACTTGTGAGCAGCTTTGCGGACTCGTAACGGTTCTGAAGATGATGGTGGTTTGAAGTCGACGATGGTGGCTGAGGAATAAGGTGGACAACATGCCATTGGTAGCTTGGTTTCATCATCGGTTGCGGGATGACAGGTTGCCAAGTTAGGAGGTACCATTGGAGATCCAATTGCATTGTTAGCAATAGTAGCAGAAGCTCCATATACACCTCCCAACCCTAACAGCACATTTCTCCTATCAATGCCGCCATTATGAGCAGCAGGTTCTTGATTTTGTTTGTTAAGTTCACAAGAGGTGTATGGTGTGCGGTTTGAAAGGCGAACAGATCCGCAAGTGTTTCTTGTCGACTTTCTTAGAGGGTTGCCAGAGATGGTGGGATTGGAAATTGTGGTGGTGGCTAAGTGGGAGAGAGACATTGGAAATGATATTAAGTGGAACTGGGTTGAGATGTGGGATGACGGAATAGAGAATGCATAGTGCGGTTTTATAGATGAGGATGTGCGAATCTTATCGTATAGTCATGAATGTGGGTCGACTTAAATGATTCTGGTTGGCATTCATCTACCGTTTTCAATTTAATGTACCATTGGAGCCAAATGGTATACGATAGAATTTTGTTAATCTATTTTGTTTTTTTTTTTACTTCATTTTTTTATTTATTTAAAAGTAACCAAGTCTAAAAGGCTATTGGTGTTATTTCATTAGGCGACATGATGTTAGCATAATTGTCTTGTCCTCGTGAAACGCTAAAAACCATTAGATGTTTTTTGGAAACCCATAATTTCATCTTTCGACACACCCGAACAATTTAATCAACTGTTCGGATAAATTTTTACTCCCTCCATACCTATTATATAGGCGGAATATGACATTTTCTTTATACCATTAGATAGACGGAGTGACAATTTCAAGATGGTTTTATCCATTTTACCCCTATTTAAGTTTATGTTTCTAACATAGGGAATATAATAAGGGGTAAAACAGGAAAAGCCATGAATATTTATGATATCAAAAAAAACTTCTTAATCTAAGAGATTTGGTCTCTCCGCCTATATATGTGGTACGGAGGGAGTAGTATTTAATTTTTTTTGATAAGTACTGGTTTTTGGTTAATTTTTCCTTTTGACGATAAGAAGAGGAAAAAAATAAAATAAGAAAATAAAATTATTATTTTAAAGAAATATTATATTATTATAGATCATTAGTATTACATGAAACTAGTTGGAAGCCTAACAAGCTAAGCTCCAACGACATACTACTACATTAATTGAACAGGTTGATGTGCTAGTCTACCAGCGGGCCTCATGGGAAACCTTGCCAAGGGGAGCCGAAACGGCGGGAGGGGGGCGAGATTGTGTCACAAGGGGGGCAAATTAACACTACATTCCATGTTAATTCCTGCAATATTACGCCATTGGGGACTCGAACCTGGGACCTCCTGGAGCGCATTAAACTTTGGGGAACGGGGAGAAAATAAATGGAATCGCAACAACAATTACACCCCGGCATCCATCCGAATTTATGCGCATGGTAGAAAGTGGAGTAATTGCTAGTTGCTTGAACCAGGGGCGGAACTACCTTGTGACTAGGGCTAGTTTAAGCCAGCCCCAATAAGAAAAAAAAGTAATTTTTTTCAAAGCCTTTTTTAAGTTGGGCCATAATTGGTGTATGAGTTTTACGATTAAGCAAGCCCTAAAAAAAGCTAAGCCATCCCTGTATCGAATGTCTAGTTCCGCCACTGGCTTGAACCGCATATCCTTGGCTAGTGGCATGCTTAGTTTTAATGGTCCCTCTGTTATTTAATTGTGTTTGGATACGTATCCAGAAGTAGCTTTTTGACTTTTAGAAGTCAAAAAGTAAGAAGTCAGTTTGGGTGTGGAATTTCAAAACGACTTCTAAAAGCAGAAAAGTCGACTTTTTGTGAAGCAAAATATCTAGACTTCTGACTTCTGCTTCTGACTTCTACTTCCGCTTTAGAGTCAAAATAACTTATCACCATTAGTTTGTTGGCTTTTGGCCTGCGTGCCTTTTGTTGGTGTTTTAGGAGTTGTGAGAATTTGTTCTTTTTTTCTCCCTTTTTCAATAATATTTTAATCTTTTACGTTTAGAAAGAAGAAAACAACACCATCCCAAACAAATTGGTTCCTCCTGTTAGCAGCGACGTTGTCTTTCACGACACTTCATGATTTATATTTTACTGATGCACCTCAAAGAAATGGGTAAATGGGATGTCATCGTGATCCACATGGTGGATAATAGACTGCAAAATCAACCAACATATTTAATGAAAATGCTCCATTAAATAGGATGTACGTTGGCCAACGCCTCTGCGGACCAATTGCCTAAATGGGTTCGCAACAAGCATATCTTCACTTATAACGTTTCTTCATTTTATGTGGCCCATCACCTATTTGTGTTGCATGGCCTTGGATTAGGACAGGGTACATTGTACTGTCCTGGTTTACTGCTTTTCTACTGCTATTTCATTATAAAAGGGAAATAACTGGACGTGCTTTGAATTTATTTACTACGATAAGATGGTACGTGGTGCCGCTGAAAGTTAGAGAAAAAGAAAACAATTTTCCCTGAAAGTTAGAAGGATAGTGCGACGGATTTTATCTCTGCAAAAAGTAAAGTGTGGCATATTTTATCTCTGCAAAACATGTGTTTGGTAGACATTACTGTCATATACTCCCTCAGTTTCAAAATAATAGACTGGTTTCATGTGTAAATTGCACATGAAAATAGGATAGTTTCATGTGTAATTTGAAACATAGAGAGCAAGTAACCTCGAAGATCAAAAAAACTATTGTTCGGATAGAAAAATTAGGAAATGGTGGTATGTATCACTAGGTAGCTAGACTAGTCAAAGATCAAAGCCATCATTTGACGAGAGGTATTCAAAGTTGTTGGAAATAGTAAACCAAGACTATGGTTTGTAGATCAACTAGTATAGTTGACACAGTCTTTGCGGATCAACAGGAACAGTTGACACGGTGTGTCATACTTGGAGATGATGTTAACTTGAGAAACAAGTTGTTCTGGTTCTAAAAGAGTTCTATATTTAGAGTTTGATTTTATTAGAAAAGTGTCTTTACTTAGTCCTCAAGTTTGTAAACTATAAATAGGTTGTTGAGCCATGAGATTAAATATAAAAAATTATTATCAATGTAGTCTTTTGTGTTTCCGCGTTTGTGCTCTCCTCTCTCTTGTTTGATCCCACATCTATCAGAGCAAGGTGAGAGGGAGAGAGGAGAGGGAGATAGAGTTACTGAAAGTTCATAGTTTTTCGTAGAAAAATCAAAAAAAAAAAAAAAAAAAAAAAAAAATAATAATAATAAAAGAAAAATAAAAGAAAGTGGCGCCGATGAAGAATTATTAACAAAAAAAAAAAGGTCTTGTGTCGTTGGTTTAAAAGTTTAAGAAAAAAGACAAGACAAAGAGTTATTGTTGTTGTCGTGTTTGGCTGAGAGATTGTAGGCATGGAAGATGAGCTAGTGATCTGGTGTTGAAGAGATTTAGTTCGAGTTGTCTGAAGGAGATGGTCGGTTGTTGCTATTGAAGGTCTCTGTTGATCATGATGGAGCTGGAAAAGGAAAAAAAAATAGATGAAGATGATGCTGCAAAGTGCGAACAGATGGTTAATGAAGATTGGTTGGAATTTGGAAGGAGAACATTTTTTGGAAACTAAACAATATATGGAAGGTACAATATTTGGAAACCGAGTTGTATCGAGAAGAAATTCAAACTGAAGAATATTTAGAAGGCACAATATTTGGAAACTTTTTTAGTCTTCTTTTTGGGGGTGGTTGTTTGATGAAGATTTACTACTCATAGAGGATTAGAATACAAATTGTTGCTGACCTAGTTTGAAAGGTCTAAGTTTGGTTCAGATGTCGTGAGACGGTGGACTGACAGATGGGATTGTGGAGAACAAGTTTGTTGATCCATTCACTGCCAGGTAATTAAACATAGGGTGTTATGTTAGAGTCTGAGAAGAAGAGGTGATTCAGTTGTGATGTGCAATCGAGAAGAAAAAAAAATGACGCTGGTGATTTAAAAAAAAAATGATGCTGCGGTAATTAACGAGAGTTTTCTGTGATAATTGGAAATGGCTAGGCAGTAATGGAGGTTGCTAGAAATTGATTGAGTTCGTGCAGACAGTTGGTGCAGCTGTGACTAAAATGAAGTTAAGCAATTAGATGAATGTTATGATCCAGATAACGTGAGATAGTGGTGGATGTTGTATTGATAATTTGTTAGAACACTGCTCGGTCGAACTCGCGAGCGTTTCTATCTTAAGCTTGTTTTTCAAGTTTAGTTGTCAAAACTATAGGTCTTGATTTCTAGTCTACTTATAGCTATGTCTTGGATTAAGATAGAATGTGTAGTTCAGCTTTAGACTTCACGGCGTTCATCGACTTGTGGAACTTCATTAAGAAAAGGTATGTTGAGACTTGAACCCATCTATCACTCAGAACTCTATTTCTATTCTATCTCCTATTGAGACAAATTCGTATAGCTATATAGACTTTAAATTATACACATTTGATATTTCGAGTTGAGTTTAACTCGCTTACATATTTCTCGAAATATGTGTTGGTAAGCGTTCTCTTTAACCAAGTTCATCTTTTTTTCTTGACGAAAGTCAAAAGATAATCATGTAAAAATCACCTGGTAACATCTTATATGATTTGTGTGAGACAGTCATTTGATGTAGACTCAGTATGTTTCGTATTGATCATTTGATCACTTGAAAATTACTTTGAAGCTAATAGTTTGTGTAAGACAGCTATTCTCGTCTTCTAAGAATGTTTCAACGATTAAAATGGGAGTTTATAACAATTAACCATTGAATGGATATAGCACAGTATGCGTACTTATATGCTAACTATTACAAGTGTATTCCAATTCCGGGAATTTAGTATGCAGACCCGTATGCGTACTGATTCAACAGTTGAAGTCCGGGAACTATAGTATGTGTACCCGTATGCGTACAGATTTCATCAGAGTTCGGTCATGAACGACAGTATGCGTACATGTTTGCATACTGGCGAACAAGACCAAGTCCGGGAACTAAAGTATGCGTACATGTTTGCATACTTGAGTGGGTTAAGTTCTAAAATCGGTTAAGTATGTTTACATACTCATGAACAAATACATTTATATAATAAGGAATGCAATCTTTGCAAACCGTGGCTATAATGTTCATGAATTGATTCGAGTGAATCAAAACCGATTTTGCTTCAATTGTGTCTTGTATACTTCTATGAGAATATAATCAATTGAACAACTCTATAACTAGTTTCATTTTGAGTCATTTGAACTAGTTGGGTTAAGATGGAAAAATTTGATATGAAGGTACATTTTATTTGTGTGTAACAAGCCAAGACCACCTAATGGTTGAAAGATATTGGCTTGAATCTAATCAGGTTTTCATCTAACGACGGTGAATATTGATTGGTTTTTTCCAAAGTTATCAAACCCTGATTTGAAGACTATATAAGGGAGAACTCTAGCAGCTAGAAATCATAATCCCCACACCTCATGTGTGATACTAGTTGCGTACTAGAGTCGATTCTCCTTTGACCTAGGTTTTTCCTAAAACCATTATAGGTTAACGACTTAAAGACTTCATTGGGATTCTGAAGCCAGAACCAACTATTTTCTCTGTATTTGTGTGTTCTGATATTACTTTGTTCTATAGTATTGAGTAATATTTTCTCTAAGATTTGCTCAAGATTTAATCTTCGATAGGTAAGATAAAAAGTAATCACAAAGCTCTTCGTCTCATTCTTTGTGATTCCACAATAACTTGTTTCACTTCCATATGATTAAGTTATTGTGAGGTGATTGATATAAATAGGCTGTTCTTCAGGAATATAAGACCGGTGTATCAATTGGTTCATGTCCACCTTGATTTATCAAAAGACGGAACGAAACTCGTAGCTATTTCCGTGGGAGACAGATTTATCTATTCAATAGACTTTTCTGTGTGAGAC
The DNA here is from genome assembly GCA_023531295.1 of Papaver armeniacum. NCBI lineage: Eukaryota > Viridiplantae > Streptophyta > Magnoliopsida > Ranunculales > Papaveraceae > Papaver > Papaver armeniacum. Next base: position 65,424 of record JAJJWW010002533.1, read on the forward strand.
ATATTTGTTTATCAAGTCTTTAACTTTGGGTCGTAGCAACTTTTAGTTGTGGGTGAGATCAGCTAAGGGAATCAAGTGCGTAGATTCCTGCTGGGATTCAGAAGCGTAAGGAATGTGACTGTACCTTGATCAGTGTGAGACTGGTTAGGGCTCAACTATATTCCAGTCTGAAGTTAACTTGCAGTAGGATAGTGTCTGTAGAGGCTTAATACAATATGGTATTTAAATATGGACTAGGTACCGGCGTTTTTCTGCATTTGCGGTTTCCTCGTTACCAAAATTTATGGTGTCTGTGTTATTTCTTTTCCGCGTTATATTTGTTTATATAATTGAAATATCACAGGTTGTTCTTAGTTCAATCAATTAGATAATCCAACATTTGGTTGTTGATATAAATTGATTGACACTTGAACATTGGTCTTTGGTACAGTTCAAGTTGTTTCTCATATCAATCAGGCTCACAGAACTCTTTCTGTTCGATTGCAGATCGTATTGAGAAATAGAGATATAACTCTTGGATATATTTTCCTTGATTCGAGTCTGACTGTCAAGTTGATTCTCTTGGAATTATATTGGAGTTAGTCCATACATATTACCGAACGAAATATTGGGTGTGGTTCTTAGACCCCCGCTTTTTCAATTGGTATCAGAGCAGGCAAACGCTAAAAACCTAATAAGTTTGTGTTTGACTGATCCTTAAAGTCTTTCCTTATGGGAAATTACTTTGGGAAACTTGTTCTGGGCATTTGTAACGCACGCCAGAATTCCTTAAAGATTGTTCAAAGATTATTATCCAAAAGACCTTTGGTCTCTCAAGATAATCTCGTTCCATCTAAGACATTGGAAAACTTAGATGATGAAAAACCGTCTAAAGGAAAAAATAAAAGTTCTTATAAGAAAAATCGTTTGAGAAAACGTGGTCAAAGCCCAAAGATATGGAATCTCACTAGATTATTTCTTAATCTTTTTGAGGAATACTATCATGATGGATCAATTAACAAAGATCTATTTAAAGCCTTTGAAAGCGTTTTTAAATTCTCATAAAAACTTAATTCGATTGAGGAAAATAATCATTCCGATAAAAGTTACGTATCTGTCAGATCATGTATTTATGATGTATGAACTAAGCATGTTATCAACTCATCTGAAATTGATAAAAAAAAATCTGGTGTTTTTGGTGCAGGTTTTAAAGGTCGGAAAACTTCATTCCTTGGTCATAAGAAAAATGAGTTAAAAATTTCTGTTAACCCTGAGTATCATTATTACTATGATTATACTTCTGATACATTTCATAAATATCAACCAGAGACGTTGCATTAGGTTCCCTCTGCACATCTAGCCTCTTGTTAACAAGCTTACGTCTACCCCATTTGTATATAACTTGATATGGGGCAAGTAATGGTTTGATTAAGTTTGTGTCTAGTTTAATTTGCTTTCTTGTTTTTTTTTTTCCTACCTGTGTACCTGGGATTAAATAAAGTGATATAGTTTTACTACTATTCCTTTTACTGCACTATGTTGATCTTTTCACAGTGTGCGAACCCTGGTAGTGAAACGTTTTTAGAAATCCTACTTTGCTTTTGTGGGTCGTGGTTCATAAACGGGTCCAGGCCCATTATTGGGTATATAAGAGTAGTGGTACGCGTACCCTTCTTCTTCCTTCCCTTGTCTGCGTACGTTAACATTTCTAGGGTTCATGTATCATCTCCATTAAATTCACCTTTGGAGGTCCAAAGGAGGTTAAGGGTTTTCTTCTTCTTCAAGGAGCATATCAAATAAGTTTTTCCTTCTCTTAGTTCTCTCAATTTCTAGATCTCATGAGAAATTTCAAGGTTTCAAAGAAGGTTTCAAAAAACTTGGGTTCATTTTCTCCTTCTAGCATGAACATACCTATAGACCAAGCCTCTATTAGAATGAGATTCATCAATGATCCTTGTGGTAAAACCTTTGAAAGGATTTCTTCTAATGGTTTCATCTTAGAAAAGAAATTGGAAATGATTAGTGGTCATAAAGAAGATTTGGTGTGTTTTGAAAAGTATAATCTTGGAAACATCTTTGATGGTCTTGGTGAAGGTTTTGACACTCTCACAAGAATCTTCTATGCTAACATCCATGATGTTGATATGATAAATAGGGAAAGGATTCTTGTTGATATATAGTTGATTTCAAAGATTACCAAAGTTCCACTGGGTAATTTTCTCATTCCTAGACCAAGTAAAGAAAGACCATCATATGAAACCATCTCGAATGGTCTTTGCGGCAAGAGTGTTAATTGGATTGAAGGAAAATTTCCTACTAATTATCTTTGTCTTGCTTTGATATCTTTCGGAAAACTTGGTATTTATAATCTTTGTCCCTCCAAAATTGAGAATTCTCGGTGGAGTCGTGAGTTTGTGAAGTTGGTTTATTTCCTTGAATTGGGTACTTCATGTCTCGATATTTGTGGATTTATCATTCTTCAAATGGTCTCGATGACGTCATCCAACAAGAAGTTAGGCTTTTCTTGCTTAATTGATAAAATTTGTCATGCACATTCCATTGCTCCCATTGGAAACTCTCTTGGAACTCCCAAACTTGTTCGTCCTTGTACTTTCAAAGGTATGGAGGAGAATGCTTGCAAAAGACAAAGATGTGATTTCAGTGACAGTTCTGGTGATCCTACCACCTTGAGTCTTCTTAATCAAATTCACAAGGGTGTTTGTAAGGTCAATAACAAGGTAAAATCCATGCAAGAAAAAATATGTTTGATTGTTACAAAGTATCCCGAAATCAAGGAAGAAATGAAAAACATTCAAGCCTCTTGGATGGATTCCGATGATGATTAGCTCCTCTATCTCTTGTCATCCATTTTTTTCTAGGAATATTCTTTTGAGAATTTATCTTGTGTTTTAAGAAGGATAACTAGGGTTTGGAATAACTATTATTGTGATTACACATAGCTATTGCCAACGATTTTCATCTTGCAATGTTTTTGGATTTATTTATTTATATTCTAAGTTATTTGGAAGATAATTTTGTAGTATTTAATCTTTATTGGTTTTATATATTGCAAAAATAATGTTATGGGATATGTGTGTTTACGTCCGTGAACTATTGTCCCATATATGACAAAAGTTATGTCTATTATATGTCATTATGCAAATATTGATAAAAGATAGAATGAACTTTTGTATATTCTGCAATATTGATCTTTCCCTGATCCACTTTTTGGTGAAAGTATTGTACGACTCTGTAAGTTCTCTTATGTTGAGCATTTATGATTAAATTAATCATTGAGGTTACTTTGTGGTTAATTTAATTGAGTTTTCTGGATACAAATTCATGTTTCATGTAATTTGTTAATGTCCAAAGAAATCCTTATTTTCTCGTAAAAGTAAGGTCGCTCTTGTTGTTCCTTCGGGAATGACATTTTATGGGGGAGAGTTCTTAATTGAACTTGTGCTTAATTGTCAAATATTTGTGGGGAATGAGATTGTGGAATATTATAGGAGTTATCTTGCATCTTTATAAACTCCTTGATGGATACACTAAGTTTAGACTATGTGAAATCATCGAAACAAAGTTGATATGTTCTCTTTTAGTCATGACGTATCTCTTTGAAAATTTCATTATGATCCCGCTAGTTTTCGTACCTTTGCCAATTTATATTGACAAAAAGGGGGAGAATTATTGTGTAGTTCACACTACAAATACATATGGTTTACGGATCATTATGTAAGGGAGAGTGGTTTTCATTGTGAGATGAAGTATTGAATAAGGGAGAGTGATACATATCACCATAGTATTATTGTCAAAGTTGTGATACAATTGAACTTTGATGCTGTGTAATAATACTATGACACTTTATAACAATACGAAAACATCTTGTTTTTATATATTGTTATAGGTACAGATTTTGAACAACTATGATGCTGAGTTGAACACGTTCAAAATCATTGGAGTACTTGTAAGTGACGAAGATTTCGAGTAATGTTGAAGAACCAAGGAAATCAAGCATTTGGATGAGAAGCTACAAAGTTCTATTTATTTTGTAATCCATATGTATTGATAGTTTTGTCACTAAAATTGACAAAGGGGGAGATTGTTAGAGCACTACTTGGTCGAACTCGCAAACGTTGCTATCTCAATTTGTCAAGTTTAGTTGTCAAAACTATAAGTCTTGATTTCTAGTCTACTTATAGCTATGTCTCGGGTTAGGATAGAATGTGTATTTGATCTTTAGACTTCACGGCGTTCATCGATTGAAGACGAAGAACTACTAAGGGGAGATTGTGGAAATTCATCAACAAAAGGTATGTGGAGACTTGAACTCATCTATCAATCAGAAGTCTATTTCTATTCTATCTCCTATTGAGACAAAGTCGTATAGCTATATAGACATTTGATATTTCGAGCTGAGTTTAACTCGGTTATATATTTCTCGAAATATGTGTTGGTGAGATTTTACTTTAACCAAGTTCATCTTTTATTCTTGACCAAAGTCGAAAGATGATCATGTGAAAATCGCCTGGAAATATCTTATATGATTTGTATGAGACAGTCATTTGATGTAGACTCGAAATGTTTCGTATTGATCAGTTGATCACTTGAAAATTGCTTTGAAGCTAATAGTTTGTGTGAGACAGATATTCTCGTCTTTTAAGAATGTTTCAATCATTAAAATGGGAGTTTAGAACAATTAACCATTGATTGGATATAGGACAGTATGTATAACACCCCGTATTTTAGCATGGCTCATGCTAAAAGATGCGCCATTTGCTTGTGATGAAGCTTCATCGAAAGCTTCCTTTGCATGGTGAGATGCATTTGGCCCTGGGCCATATCTGGTGCCAAGTAAGGCACATCGCATATGCATATTGGCTAAGGCCAATATGGCATTGGTTGGAAGTTACATTGGCCAAGAGCCAATCTTGAATCAAATGATGCATTAGGTTAGTTGGGTAGATGACCTTGAAAATGTACAACCAACATGGCTGGACATCGAGTTGGATATGTACGGCCAACATGGCCGGACATCGGGTTGGCAGTGGACGGCCAACATGGCCGGACATCGGGTTGGCAGTGTACGACCAACATGGCCGGACATCGGGTTGGCAGAGGATGGCCAACATGGCCGGACATCGGGTTGGCAGAGGACGGCCAACATGGACGGACATCGGGTTGGCAGAGGACGGCCAACATGGCCGGACATCGGAGTTGGCATTGGTAGTGAACAACCATCTTGGACGGTTATTCAGGAAAATACATGGCAACGGCCATGAATAGTAAACGGGGAGTTGATGAAATATTTTTGGTCCCCTTTCCATATTTGTAGAAATTCCATTAAGACATATATAGGGAGGGGTAGTTGGTTGAAGGTGCATATGCGAACTATGTACCAAGTAAGCTTCATAGCTTAGTTGGAAGAGTATAAATGATGCCTAAGGCTCATTTATATTTGCGTAGCCTCGCGAAGAGGGCATTTGACGCCTAGGAATCGTTATGCCATATTGCGGACCAAACATGCATCACTTGGATGCATTTCGACGGAACGGCCTATACGGACTAGGACATTTCCATTATTGCTCGGCCACGGCCATGCAAACGAGTTGACTTAAGTTTCTGTCCCATCGTGGATGAACTACGGTCTGTGCTTGATCCCTTTAGAGTAGGGAAGGGTACGTAGGCAGCCGCAATGAGTTGCAGCATTGCCGGTCCAGCACTTTGTCGCTCATATCATCTAATTCGAAGATGATTGTGACATTCTGGCCCCTCATATCATCTAAGCTCGGTAGCTCGACGCCAGAGATGATTTTCGCCATACTTGATGAGGCTTAGTTGCATGCCAGCAAGTGGATGGTCATACTTCCTATCAAGCTACAAAGAGCAAGCTATAGCCTATCTGGAGGCAAAAAACCCGAATGTCGTAATTTAGCTCAAGAGGAGTCCATTTTGATGGGAAACAGCCCAAAGATCAAGACATGTTGATCTATAGATTTACATGGTCAGCAGAATTTATCCAAATTCCATCGTTTAGGGCCTCAAAAGGCCGTTTTTGTTGTATTAAGCAAGTTTTTGCTTTCTTAATAAACCCTTTTGCGGAAGAAGGGTAAGTTGGAACGGTGTGGAAGCTAAGTTAGCTGCGTCATGCTCCACGATCATGCTTGCAAGGGAAAATGGACGTGCATTTGCCTAGCCCTTAGGCCGGGATCGTAGCTACATCATCATGGCGCATCGGGGGAGTTACGGCCTGCTGGGCAAGGCGCCAAATGCGTAATTTTCCGGTCTATCACAGTATACGTACTTGTATGCTAATTGTTGCTATTGTATTCCAAGTCCGGGATTTAGTATGCATACCCATAGGCGTACTGATTCAACAGTTGAAGTCCGGGAAATATAGTATGCTTACCCGTATGCGTACAGATTTCAACTGAGTTCGGTTATGAACGACAATATGCGTACCAGTTTGCGTACTGGTGAACAAGACCAAGTCTGGGACCTATAGTATGCGTACGCGTTTGCGTACATGAGTGGGTTAAGTTCTAAAATCGGTTAAGTATGTTTACATACTCATGAACAAATACATTTATATAATAAGGAATGCAATCTTTGTAAACTGTGGCTATAATGTTCATGAACTGATTCGAGTGAATCAAAACCGCTTTTGCTTCAATTGTGTCTTGTATACTTCTATGTGAATATAAACAATTGACCAACTCTATAACTAGTTTCATTTAAGTTATTTGAACTAGTTGGGTTAAGATAACTAAGGTTGATATAAAAGTGTTCATATGGCTAACTTCGGTTAACTATTCTTGAGCGAACTAAGTGTACACGTTTAGGTACGGTTACCCATATCTAAATAAAGGTACATTTCATTTGTGTATAACAAGCCAAGACCTAAGGGTTGAAAGATATTGTCTTGAATCTAATTAGGTTTTCATCTAACGGTGAATATTGATTGGTTTGTTCCAAAGTTATCAAACCCTGATTTGAAGACTATATAAGGGAGAACTCTAGCAACTGGTAATCCAAATCCTCACACCTCCTGTGTGATACTAGTTGCGTACTAGAGTCGATTCTCCTTTAACCTAGGTTTTTCCTAAAACCATTATAGGTTAATGACTTAAAGATTTCATTGGGATTCTGAAGCCAGACCCAACTATTTTCTCTGTAGTTGCGTGTTCTGATCTTAGTTTGTTCTATCGTATTGAGTACTATCTTCTCTAAGATTTGCTCGAGATTTAATCTCCGATAGGTAAGATAAAAAGTAATCACAAAGCTCTTCGTCTCATTCTTTATGATTCCACAATAACTTGTTTCACTTCCATATGATTAAGTTATTGTGAGGTGACTGATATTACTAGGATGTTCTTTGGGAATATAAGATCGGTGTATCAATTGGTTCATGTTCACCTTGATTTATCAAAAGACGGAACAAAACTCGTAGGTAATTCTGTGGGAGACATATTTATCTATTCAATAGACTTTTCTGTGTGAGACAAATTTGTTTATCAAGTCTTCGACTTTGGGTCGTAGCAACTTTGTAGAAACCCGATAATTATATTTTGGTTATTGACTAATCAAAGTACAATTTAGAGTGTTATGTCTCGTATTTGTTGTTGTGAAATTAGCTTAATAACAGGTTAGGTTTGTGCAAGTCAGATGAGTTGCACTTAGAATACATTTTTTTAGGCTAGAAATGTGGTGGACTTTCACTTTGACACCTAAGTTCCATGTCATGCTTTTATTTAGTAATGCTTGTTAGGGGTATTTTCAGAATGAGTTGTGATAAAGCTCTTAAGTCTTATCCATCTGAGAAATTTTGATACTTGGTCATTGTAAGAGAATACTCAGAAAGCACCGATGAGAGACTCAAGTGAGGAGAAGGAGGGAAAAAATCCAACTTGGAGCATCAAAAATTTCTACCCAAAAGTTCTATGAACTTAAGTAATTGAAAGTGATGTATTTGGTGTTCTGAAGTTTGTTGATCGGTAGGAAATTTGAGAGTGAAAGAAATTGATTTCTTATGTTCTTACTGACTGAAGATTAGAGGTATGATTCAACCTTGATTATACATATTATCAAACAGTTGAAAATTATATAACTTATTCAATAAATCAATCACTCAAATGTTATGAATTTTGTTATCAAATCAAGTATGAAGAATCTAGGGTTTCATCTTTGCCTGGCTCAGAATCATGATAGGATTAGAACTCGAAGTATAGATGTGAATAGTGAATCCTTTGAATCTGTTGAACATCGTGAATCTTAGGGTTCTTCTGAAGCTATTCTTTTCATAATTTCTTTCTACTGGTTCATGATTTGGACAGAACTATGCTAGGGTTTGAATTAGATATATTGTGATACTACATGATACCATAAATTTTAGATTTGATATGAAAATTGGTTGAACTGAAATACACAACATCCCTTTACAATTGTTTATGTACTGTCAGGTGTTCTTTCAACCTTGTTGTGAATTTCTCAACTTTGCGAATCAATGTGAATAGCTTATTTTATGATTCTACGAACTCTATTAATCTCTAATTTTTTCATATCTCTGTTTGAAGTGACCTAGGAAGTTCGTCTGAAAGTGATTTTTGGATTTTCAGACTACTGTGACATAATAATGTTAAGAATTTTGATAAGGATTTGATATCCTAAATCTAAAAATCATCTTGGAACTTGGGCTCTAGAGGAAAGTTAGATGAGATGAATTAAACTTGCTATGTAAGATTCTTCTTATATAGTTTTGGATTGTTTTGGAATGATGATGGGTATGTTAAATGTTGAACTGGATTGGGGACTATTCCTTAATCAATATAAACCTCTAAATGAGAACTCCAGCATGGTAATAAGTATCCAGTTCAATTATTGCACTTTGAGCTATGTTAGTTTCAGTAACTTTTCTTTTGCACTTTTGGCAGTCATACTCTTCAACAGTTAAACATATTTATATCTTGAATTAGCCCTAGTTCTACTGATAATGTTTGAATCCTTCTCTAGTAATTCCATATTAGTATCTTTTGTCGAAAGGCATTGTTCTGTTTCCATTATACGGCTAGGCCAGTTTGTTTTGTTTTGTAGATCAGGTTCAACAAGGTTGTTCTGTTTCTCTAACTTAACTTGTGTGTGATTAAGGTGTCTTCGGTTTCGACAGGCGGGCTGCGGAGGTTAAGGTTTGAGTTGTGAGTTGAGGTAGGAACTTACATTACTCTTTTGTAACCATTGATGACTCTTTACAAAACTATGTTTATGCACTTAAACAAACTCATGCACTGTTAGATTTGATTTCCGATAATCTGTAGATTCTTTAAGTCTTTTCCATTACTTGGAAATGACCTGAAATGTCTTGATTGCCTCTATGAATGTTATGGGAAATAAGAATTTCCATCTGTGGTATATAGGATACGCTCCTTGATTTATAACTACTTACTTTCGAGCTTTTATGCCTAATAGGTGTGGAAGGAATTGGTCGACACCAATATATGTTAATAGGGTGTGGAAGGAATTGGTCGACACTCAATATATATATATAGTTCGAAAAAGGAGTTAGTTCCATATACGTGATCGTTTTGTGTGCGTTAATTTTCTTTTAATGTTTGGTGCTCATGATTGTTTTATTTTGTGAGTTAAATGTGTTATCAACGTTTGAAAACTTGCATTGTTTGAAAATTCAACTTTGATGATTACATTTGAGAAGTGTAAGTAATCATTGGGCTTGTTAGCTCACTCTTTCCATCTCTTTTTAGTGACAGGTAGCTTTGATGTAAGTGGTGTTGACTCGGCCGAAGGGGAGATTAGCGTTTGGGTCGAGTAAGTTGTCTTAACTCGTGTCTTTGAGAGATCGATGCTGATCTCAGTAGTACTGAGCAGTTTATGCAAGTTTCTAAAGGTGTTTTTGGATTTTTTGGTTGTAATTAAGACTCTTAACTTCTGAATGTATATATGTAGTGTCAAACAAAACACTTGTAAATTAGATAGTTATGTATAAAATGAACCTTAAAAGTTTTGTTTATTTTCTTGACTTGCCTTGGAAATAATAGTTCAGTTTAAGTTAGACTTTTGTCTGCATAGGTTTTTTTAGTCATGGTCATGTAATTTTTCTTATCGAAAATGCTGTATTTTCTTTTTGAACTAAGCAAAGAATTATGTTGTCCTGTTCATTCTCTTACAAGCATCTTAATGGACTTGGATTAGTATAGTTATTATCTTAAATTTTGAATTCAGTGTCCTAAACACTGATTTTTGGAAAAAGGGGCGCTACAAACTCTTAGTTGTGGGTGAGATCAGCTAAGGGAATCTTGTTCGTAGATTCCTGCTGGGATTCATAGGCGTAAGGAACACGACTGTACCTTGATCAGTGTGAGATTGGTTAGGGCTCAATTACATTCCAGTCTGAAGTTAACTTGGAGTAGGCTAGTGTCTGTAGCGCTTAATACAGTGTGTTTTTCAAACCTGGACTAGGTCCCGGGGTTTTTCTGCATTTGCGGTTTCCTCGTTAACAAAATTTTTGGTATCTGTGTTACTTCTTTTCCGCATTATATTTGTTTATGTAATTAAAATATCACAGGTTGTGCGTAGTTCAATCAATTGATAATCCACCTTTGGTTGTTGATATAAATTGATTGACACTTGAACATTGGTCTTTGGTACCGTTCAAGTTGTTTCTCATATCAATCAGGCTCACAGAACTCTTTCTGTTCGATTGCAGATTGTATTGAGAATTAGAGATATAACTCTTGGATATATTTTCCTTGATTGAGTCTGACTGTCTAGTTGATTTTCTTGAAATTATATTGGAGTTAGTCTATACAGATTGTCGAACGAAATATTGGGTGTGGTTGTTAGATCCCCTCTTTTTCAGCTATCGAACCGTAACACCTTTAAATATCATCTAAGTTATATGTTGTAACTAGCTTTAGAATAACAACGAATATATAACTATATTACTGTAACAGGTTTAATATGTCACCAAATAAAGTTGATATTATATCGACATTTTCTAGACATTTAAAAAAATATGTAATATATATTTGGATATTTTAGATTCTTAAATATATAACATATAATTTTCTTAGATATTTTAGACGTTATCGTGATTTAATATGTAATATATATTTGGTCTAAAACATGTCACGACAATGTCAATTTTGTCACTATATATATATCTTGATACTAAAAGTATTACTTTTTCTAAAACAGATGGAATATACTACATATTAATAAACGGGGAAGGATCCGTTGACATGGTTATAATGACATAATCCGTTGACATGGTTTTCATTTTTTTTACCAAACACGTATATACTTACAATAAGATATCGCAGAAGTTAATTTGTTCTAAAACGCATCTAGATGGCTCCAATGGCGTATGTGTCTGCATATGCCACATGTGTATGTAAATATAGGTTGAACCACATAGAATATCTCATTTAGTTGATCAAGGAAAAAAGAAAGAAAAAAATGTCCCACTGAACTTGGATGCCCGATCTCAATCCAGCAATCAGAGGCGTGGATCTCACCTTTCTTTAAGGAGCACACGGGAATCCGAGAACTTCCATTAGTGTAGGTGGCCATAAAAGTTAGTGGGCATTATTTAAACCAATGCAAATTTGAATTGTATCGAGAAGCATACAGAAGATAATGCAAATATTCTATTGAGATTATGCCAAATACAGTAAAAGTCGAAAAAATAATAATTCGCAATTCAATTATGGATGGACATAAGAGATTAAACAATTAAGATTAAAATGCATTTAGTATCAAGGTAACACTATTCCGGTTAAGAACCAGAATTGTTAGTTGATCATGTAAATGCACCTTACCTTACTTTATTATCAGACTCATAAATCAGTACTCCAGATAGCAAACATCCATCATGATTAAAAAGAAGCAAAGACACGAAATTGAAATCGGGAAACATAACTCCCAAGAAAACACAAGTCCTACTAAGTACCCACTCGGGACTAATACTGATAAAGAGATGTAACTAGGCATGTTGCAAGTTTGCGAATCCGGTAACTAATTAAGATCATCATTCATCATCATCAACATCGACCAAACGGATCTGAACTCCACCAACAATAACCTCACCACTTCGAGGAATCAAACTCACAACCAGTTTATCTGAACTTTCAGCATCAATTTCTTCAAGTAAAGTACTGATTCCCAACTCCAAACTTGAAGTGTGAGTATGAACCGCACCATTAGCTGATCCCTGATGAGCATGAGGAACTTTCACAAAACTACCAGCTAATTCCCCGTTATGGGGACCAGCTAGTCCTGCAATTGGTTTCGTCACGTAAACGTCGAACCTTGCTGTTGATCCATGTGGAATCTGTATTCCGTCTACGAATAAAACTTCAACTGAATCTGCTTTCTCATCTTTGGTCCTTGATGTCTTTGGCCTTTGCACTAGTACTTGGATTGGCTCTGTTAAGTTTCTTGGCCTGGAGCCAAACTCGGAAACTGGTTTTAGTTTCAGTGAGTCACCGGCGCTCCTTGTCTGTGCTGCATTCTGGAGTTTCTTGTACTTTCGACGAACTGTTGTCCATGCAAGAGCTTCTGGAGCGTAACTATACCGTAGGCTCTCCGGGGTTAGACAATCCTTCACCTGCACAGATGTATAAATAAAACCGTTCGTGAAGATTGTTACACTGAAGCTTCTGCAACAGTTGAGGACTGTTGCTAATTACTAGTATAAATTTGAATAATGATCGACTATTACGATGAGAAGGTGAGATCGAGCATGACGTACCTTAACCTTGACAACTTGGCGATTCTCATCATAGAAGATGAAAGCTGATTCGAGCCAATCAGGATCTCTGAACTCAACTTTCTGTCCACGGAGTTTGCTGTAGATATCCCACATCCGATCCACATTACCATGGTGACCGTAAAACACAGGATCCTTACCGGCAGTGGCGAAATTTCCCATATTATGGTAAGGTTTTTGAAGAGGTCCAACCCATTGATGAAAAACGTTATGCAAAGCCTCATTCCTCCCCTGTGCTTCAGCAGGCTTCTCTCCACCCCTTTGTGCTTTCCCCATGAAGAGTGCTGGCAGTTGCAACGTTTCTTTGAATATACTATCAATCTCGGCTAAATTTCGGATTTCAGTTTCAGCAACTTGTGGAGAATTTTCTTTGGGATTAGGTGAATCCGAGGATATATCATACTTGTAATCGATCATCGACGTATAGTGTTCTTTGTTCCGAGTTTCATCATAAAGAGGTGAGTTGACATTCTGGTACATCTTCGGGACGTACATCCCTTTAGGAGTATCCCAATTCCAGAAAGGGATAGCAAAAGTATCATCACCAATGAGTTTTCCAAGAATTCTCTCCCAGAAGTAGAGGTAGTAACGGTGCCATGGAAGGAAAAACCAGCTCCCATGAATTTGAAGCAGGGTGTTTGAATTCAACTGATTAAAAGCCCCATTACAGAAAGTGCAGTGAATGGTCGCTTGCTGACCGAAACTCCATGGATCATCTTTTGGCAATGCTTTCATCGCAGCAACGGCTTTTTCGAATTTCGCAATATCATCAGAATTATATTTGTGGGCAGCTTTGCGGACTCTTAATGGCTCTGAAGATGATGGTGGTTTGAAGTCGACGATGGTGGCTGAGGAATAAGGTGGACAGCAGTTGATTTTTTGTTTGGTTTCATCATCGGTTGCGCTTGGTTTGCTGGGGTCACAAGTTGCCAAATCAGGCGGTACCATTGGAGCTCCAACTGCATTGTTGGCAATAGTAGCAGTGGCTCCATACACTCCTCCCAGCCCTAAGAGAACATTTCTCCTATCAATGCCGCCATTATGACCAGCAGGTTCTTGATTTTGTTTGTGGTTGAGCTCACAAGAGGTGTATGGTGTGCGGTTCGAAAGGCGAACAGATCCGCAGGTGTTTGTTTTAGACGACCTACGGAGAGGGTTTCCAGAAACGGTGGTGTTGGTGATAGTGGTGGTGGCTAAGTGGGAGAGAGACATTGGAAAACGATTTCAGTACAACTGGGTTGATGATGGAATAGACAATTCATACTGTGTTTATATAAATGCTGATGTGCGAATCTCATCGTACAGTTTTTTGTTTTTTGTTTTTTTTTTAATATTGTCATTAATGCTGTCATAAATGAGTCTTGTTGGCATCTATCTAACCGTTAGATGTGGATACTGGTTAATTTTTGTAGATTTCTTTTGCTCCAAATGAGACAATGACTTTTGGAGTTGATCACTTTTAGGTAAGATTAAGATCCACCATTACAGGGTTCTTTTCTACCGAGATATAGAGCTTCACGTGGTACACATGTCGAGACAGCAAGAGGGGTAGTTGTTGTGGAAAAAAAATTCATATTTTCTGTTTTTACTGCAAGTGCCAATTTATAACATTATCTCTGGCTGCTGGTTAGGTTAAATGATACTTTATTGTTATGCTCGGGATTCAGAAGAGAGCTAGCAACATGGTTTGCGGATCCGATACTTCATTGATGGTGTGCTCGGGATTCAATAGAGAAACTGGCAATATGGTTTGCCGTATCTGCTGATATAATGTACATATTCTATATCGGTTCGTATTGTCCGAATCGGTTTGTAACATTTTAAAATTGACTTACATGTAACATTTTTAACATATAATTTTATTAGATGCAAAATAGAAGATCCAACATGCTAACAAAAATCCATCCACTTTTCTCTTTTTTTTTTTTTTCAATTATTTTTTATATTTTTTTATACCATTATATTTAGAAAAATTGGGTTAATTGCCCGTATATTTTTAAAACATGGTTCTAATAAAGGAGTAAAATAGAAGATCCAAATATTTTATTTTATTTTATTTTTTTATACAATTATATTTATTAATCAGAAGAGGAAAGCTTACAAGTATCAGATGTGAGATTTTTTTTTTCCTTTACGTTTCTTTTTTTTTTTATATAAGAGGAAAAGTTCAAACTATACGTAATGATATACCCGATTTTAAAAACTGAAAACAATTACATGATTTTTCAGGATCATTACACTATCATAAGATTCTGAGTATCTCCACCGACTCTTGATTATCCATTCTAATTTTATAGACTTAAAAACCATTATAACTTTTAAAAGGACCAAATAGTATCACAGGACCTAATTATCAGCGCAAAAATCCATGCTCCTGCTTATCGCTCTGGCAAAATGAAATGCTCTTTTAAATTACCAGATAGTGAAACCTTTAGTTTTTCCACAAATTTTGAATCTACCATTTTAAAACCAAAGCATGTTACCGGAATTAAAATCTGTACGAAATTTTATGTTTAATATTGTTTACGAAAAATATCGACAATGTAAGTGAATCACTATAATAAAGTACTGATATACGAGTAGTGGTGACAAGATCTGCTTACCAAACCCATTAAACTAAATAACTCGACAAAAGAGATTACATTTTCTTCACCTATAATTGATTGGCAAAATCAAATAAAATAATACTGTGGGCAAGTAAGGTGTCAAGTTGACAAAAAAAAAAAAAAAAAAAAAAAAATATATATATAGGTTCTGCCAATTTTAGAACACGAAAGATCATTTTCCAACAAACAGGATAAGGTTTATTCATCATCGCCAAATTTGACCATAGTTTTTGCTCGGTAATCTAAGTCATTATCACTCTTTAACTGTGTCAATTTCCCCCCCTCCACAGCATATACGCATGGTGGTGGAAAGTGGACCTGTAATTCTTTTTGCTAGTGCGTAGGTCCTTTGTCTAAACGATTCATCCTGGGTAGGTGCAAAGATAGTGCCCCATATCCTAAGAAGCATATCGAAGCTTTTTACACTGGAAAAAGATATAAAGTAAATACACACTTTAAACAACCGTGATAACGTGTTCAAAAACTGATCGAAGTCCTGGATTGTAAAGGTGTGGAACCGTCCGGAGAAAAGTTAAGTTCATACGAACAAATTATTGTCCCAGAATGATTAAGTCGGGTGTAAAGTGATGATTCTTGCTAATTTTTCTACTGATGTAGGTCAAAGAAGTGGAAAAATGAGATGCATCGTGTTTCACATGGTGATAATATATAGACAGCAAAACCAACAACCGAGATATATTCCATGAAAACGCTCCATGTGATCTCACAGCGAATTGATTGAGTGAGCATTGAATATTATTTACTACGATAGGACGTGGTGCAGTTGATGTGTTACGATCTTCAACAATCAACTGGATGTGCATTGAATCCATTATTTAATTGCACTCTGTTATATACTTGCAGCCGTGAAATAAGAAAATTATTGTATGAATGGAAGAAAATTATTGTATGATCTTTTAGATCATTAACGATCTGGAAAAGGATATTAATATAATCACGAAGCTATCATTTAGCTGTTCTGAAAGGAAAAAAACAGGATATGCAAGATCTCGATCGGCCGGGCAATCAGACCAAGGTCCCCAAGCCTCGCAACTTCCTTGACAAAACACATGGAAAACAGGCAATAGTTTATTGAACTTTTTTTTTTTTTTTGGCTAGGAAAAGAAATGAACTAAACCGGATAATGTATGGTTTTGTAGCATATCTGTATTTGGGTAGAGCATAATGTTTTTATTTATGTAGGTGGCCATCTGGGTTGCACGGACGCGGACGCGACACGACGCTGACGCGGACACTACAAAATTTTCAAAAAACTAGAACGCGGACACGTGTATACATATTTTTATTTATATATTATTTATATAAATAATCATGTATTTATACAGCAAAGTCAAGTATTTCGAACGTAAAAATTAGAAAATGATGTTATATATGTAAAAATTTTAAAAGAAAAGAAGATACCGTTTGTTTATACACGCCGAATGTCAAATAATCAGTCACTATTAAACACATAGCACAATCAAATGCATCTTAGATCAACACACGTTCAACTAAGGGTATACGTGATGTCATTTCCAATTACAAAATTCGAAGAAAGACCTAAATTATTGATCGAAATGTTTGTCTTTCTTCATTGGGTTAATAATAGTAAAAATAAAGGAAAAAGTTTATATGAAAATAAAAAAAAAAAAGCGTCGGACACGCGTCATAGGCGCGTCCAAACCAGACGCTCGCAGGACGCACAAATTGGTGCTTCGGACACGCGTCGTGTCAGCATCCCACGTGCGTCCCGTGTCCACTGCGAGTCGGACGCGGACACGGCTCGAAAAATGGAGCGTCCGTGCAACCCATGTGGCCATAAAGTTTTTCTTGATAGAGTAGGTAGGGATTATTGAATCGGATACTATATACACGTAGATCAACCAGATTATAAATTTTTTAATGTCCCATCCGATTTTAGTTATTGATTCGATTGGATCCCACTTGAATTATTAGCTTAGCATCGTGAATCTCATGCAATAATTAAAAAAATTAGAAAATGTATCTTAGCATCGTGGAACTCATGTAATAATTAACTTCTCAAGTGCTGATTATTTTTATTTTCTTTTGATTGGAGGAGAGAATATGATTAAGAGAAGAAGAATGAATTAGTGCTCTTTACTAGCTAAAAAAGTAAAAGAGTTACATAAAAACATGATTCCAATTATACACCATGCTAGTAAAATTCAGGTGTATCATATTTCCAAAAGCAGGTGTCCATCTAAGCACTAAAGTCTTTGCTTCAGTGCTAAGCTCTTCATCTGTTTTATAAGAGTAATTTCCTTTGAAAATTTTGCAGTTACGCTCCTTCCAAAGAACCCAAACTACAACAGCCGGGATGAGCTTCCAAACCAACTTTCTATTACCAGAGAGACTGTTATTGTGCCATGTTTTAGCAAGGTTAAACATAGAATCTGGAAAAACCCAAGACCAGTTTTCATTAGGAGTGAGTGAAGACCAGACCTTATGCACAACTTTACAGTGGATGAATAAATGATCTTGCGTTTCTGGACAATCTCCACAATGGCTGCAAGAACTGTAGATATCAATTCCTTTGATCTGCAACATATCCTGAGATTTTAATTTTCCATGCACAGCGCACCATAGGAGAATTTTCGCATTGGAGGGAATACCAGTAGACCAAACAAAAGAGTGTGGAAAGTACTCAACACCAGCATTGTTGTTCATCTTTGCATATAAAGATTTAGCCGAGAAAATACCATCTTATTGTAAGGACCATCTTCTGGTATCTGGAACAGCAGTAAGAGAAGGAGGTGTAGAGCCTATGATGTTCATAAGAACAGCAAAATAGTTTGCTTCATCATTTGTTAAAATTCTTTTAAAATCAAATTTCCAAGAGCCATCTTCAAAGTGATGTCTTGAGCTAAAGTTTCCTCTTCAAATCTGTCGAGCTTGTATAAACTATTGAAAGCATCCATAAAACAAACGTCTCCCTTCCATATATCATGCCAAAAAGAAATAATGGCACGAGAATGTACATTCGGGTATAGTTTTATACACAGAGTGTGTCTACAATATTTCTCCAGCATGAAATCCCATGAACAGAATACACCTTACCTGTAGTCCAGTAAGAAAAAAAGCTTCCAAACTTTTCTACAATTATATTGTACCACATATGAGTTTTCTCAACTCCAAACCTCCAACACCATTTTGCTAACAAGGCTTGATTCATGAGTCTAAGATTAAGAACACCTAAACCCCCTCTTTCCTTGGAAGCCATCACTTGATTCCAGTTAACTAGATGTGAACATTTATTGCCAGTAGAAGTATGCCTCCAAATAAAATTTATTATCTTCTTCTCTAAAATATTAATGATAGAAATGGGAGCTTTAAAAAGAGAGAAATAGTAGGGAGCTAAGTATATGTTTTAGAAGAGCCAGTTTACCTCCCTTGGAAAAATTACACTGATTCCAGAAAGAAAGCCTTGAGTCAAATTTCTTAATGATAGGATCCCAGATAGCTTTGCTGTTAGCCTTAGCCCCTAAAGGCATTCCAAGATAGATGAAAGGTAATGTGTCTGTTTTACATCCAAAGTCAACAGCCCAATCATTCAGCTGAGGAACTTTGCCAATAGAAATCAACCTTGTCTTGGAAGTATTTACTTTTAGGCCTGCAATGAACTCAAAACAATGCAAAATGGAATCAATAGGTTAGTTGAGTTATTCTTTTTTGCTATCTACAAACAGAATAGTGTCATCTGCATAGTGCAAATGATTCACTATAGTTCCACCCTGCACCAATGAAAAGCCATTGAATATATGAAATTTGCATTTGTCCAAGTATCTAGAGAACCCCTCCATGGCAATATTGAACAATAAAGGTGACATGGGACAACCCTTCCTTACCCCCTTGTGCTACCAAAGAAATCAAAGGCAGAACCATTAATTAACACTGAGAAAGATGTTGTCGAGTAGCAGAATTTAATCCAGTTGCACCATTTAGTGCTAAACCCATTTTCAACGGAATACAAGCTTAAACGGGCAATTATTCTTCCTAAATACGAGTCTTGTATACCATATTAGTCTTCTTTGGATATACATAATCCTTTCTCTTGTGGCTATTATTCTCCTTGTATTGTCCACTTCTCTCGCAAGCCATCTCAAAATGCCTATAAGAACCTTCGGTAAACCTCACCAACATACACATGTTCTTAAGAGACGTCTCTTTAGCACAAGCGATTGCTTCCTTTCGATCTGTTATTCCCTACATAAGAACAATTTCGCGTTCATTATAAGGTTCATTACTAGCAATCCATTAGTAAAGTTCAAGATACTAGGTGAAAAGTATTCTTTGGTCACATACCGGAGAGATTTTATAGTATTCCGACGTATCCCGATAAAGCGGCTTTGCTTTTTTTGGATCGAAATATGTCACCACCTAAAGATCGAATGAAAATTAGTTCCAAACAAAATTAAAACACAATGCCGGAAACCTGTACCAGCATGCTCGACCATTGTTACGGCATAGTCTAAGTTAACCAAAACGGAAGATAAAATTTGAAACCTATTCCGGCATAAATATTTCATTAGAAAACAACGCCGGAATCATGGGTGCCGGCATTCTCGCAATCTATTGTCCCAAACCGGTACAAAATTCCGGCATTGAAAATAATTTATATTGAACTCTGGTTTTGGTTCCGGCATTATCGATATTGATGGTACCACGCCGGTACTCAGTTCCGGCGTTGATTGTTATTAAGTTTCAATGACGGTTTTAGGATTGGGATGATACTGTTTCCTGTATGTTTTTAATGCAGTACCGGCATGGTAACCTATCAATGAAACCATGCCGGTTGAATATTCCGTAGTATATTCCTTGGTAGGTTTTTGAGGGTGAAAATGGTTTCGGTTGATTTTGGTAATTTCGGTTTGTGGGTGAGAAATGAATTTAAACCCTAAACAATGTCTTGCAAGGAGTACTTTAGATTCGAGAGATCAATCTGTACAAGTCCGGCCTAAACCAAGAAATGGCCGTTCTAGACTTGCTTTGGTCACAAAGTGGAGGAGAATGGGTTGGTTTTGGGGAGGGAAGCAAGGAAAGTGATGAGACCAGAATAGTTGATTCTGGAAGAGTAGTTATGTTACGACTTGTATCAGAAAGTGGGAAACTAACAGATAGGAAAGTTAGCAAACGTTTTCTGAGTGGTGTATGCTCCTGACTGCACCTGTTCGGTGGAAATAGGTAAGACCTATTTATATAAGTCGAAGTGAAACGTACTCTGGTCTCATTAAGGAATGGAAAAATGGGTGAATAAATGGGAGGAGGTGGTATCATTAATTCATGGAATTGATGTTCCATAAAACTGTTAACGCATGGAATTGATGTTCCATAAAAAGAACGTTTCACCATTAACTCCCTGTATTTATTGACTGCCTCATCCTTATGACACTTACTTATGACGGGCGTAGTGTACGCCGCACGCTGTAAACCTCCAAACCAATACCCAAAGAGGATCCCCTAGTTTGTGATATGTGTTGATGTCTCGAACATGTATCATGTTGTTGTTGCCTGGCAAGTCGCGCTGGGGAAACCTGCTAGCTTGGTGTCCTTCGAAGGTCGAGATTTTGCATCTCAAGAGGAAATATAGTCGTTGATCGTTGCACGCTTTCGTTTTGGCGGCCGCGTAGGGAAGGGAAGCATGGTGGCGCGGTTAGGTTGGCATGCCATTGGCATGGCATGGTTTGGCGTGGCCAAACTTAGGTTTTAGGGCCAAAGTTAACATGCGTCGTCTGGTAACCATGGATGGCTAGGATTTGCTCATGGGATTGAAGGGGGACCGTTGATCGTCGCACGCCTTCGTTTTTGGTAGCCGCGTAGGGAAGGTCAGCATGTCGTTGGCATGGCATTGTTTGACGTGGCCAAACTTAGGTTTTCGGGCCAAAAGTTAACATGCATCGTCTGGTAACCTTGGATGGATATGATTTACTCCTGGGATTGAAGGAGGACCGTTGATCGTCGCACGCCTTCGTTTTTGGTAGCCGCGTTGGGAGGGCCAGCATGGTGGCGAGGCTAGGTTGGCATGCCGTTGGCATGGCATGGTTTGGCGTGGCCAAACTTAGGTTTTCGGGCCAAAGGTTACCATGCGTCGTCTGGTAACCTTGGATGGCTAGGATTTGCTCTTGGGATTGAAGGGAGACCGTTGATCGTCACTCGCCTTCGTTTTTGGTAGCCGCGTTAGGGAAGGCCAGCATGGTGGCGCGGCTAGGTTGGCATACCGTTGGCATGGCATGGTTTGGTGTGGCCAAACTTAGGTTTTCGGGACAAAGGTTACCATGCGTCGTCTGGTAACCTTGGATGGCTAGGATTTGCTCATAGGATTGAAGAGGGACCGTTGATCGTCGCACGCCTTCGTTTTTGGTAGCCGCTTAGGTAAGGCCAGCATGGTGGCGTGGCTAGGTTGGCATGCCATTGGCACATGGCGCGGCTAGCACGGCTAGGACCAAGGCAAGGTGCGGTTTGGCTTGGCATGGTGGGGCCAAGGGTTTGGCATGAATGGTTTGTCTAACACCCCGTGTTTTTAGCATGGCGCATGCTAAAAGATGCTTCATGGTCTGAGATGAAGCTTCATCCAAAGCTTCTGTTGCGTAGGAAAAGGAACATTGGCTCTTGGCCAATGTGTTGACAGTGTACGGCCAACATGGCCGGACATCGGGTTGGCAGAGGACGGCCAACATGTCCGGACATCGGGTTGGCACTGGACGGCCAACATGGCCGGATATCGGGTTGGCAGTGGACGGCCAACATGGCCGGACATCGGAGTTGGCATTGGTAGTGAACAACCATCTTGACCGGTTATTCAGGAAAATACATGGCAACGGCCATGAATAGTAAACGGGGAGTTGATGAAAGATTTTTGGTCCCCTTTTCATACTTGTAGAAATTCCATTAAGGCATATATAGGGAGGGGTAGTTGGTTGACGGTGCATATGCGGACTATGCACCAAGTAAGCTTCATAGATTAGCCGGAAGAGTATAAATGATGCCTAAGGCTCATTTATAGTTGCGTAGCCTTGCGAAGAGGGCATTTGATGCTTAGGCATCATTATGCCATATTGAGGACCAAACATGCATCACTTGGATGCATTCTGACGGAACGGCCTATACGGACTAGGCCATTTCCATTATTACTTGGCCACGGCCTAGCAAACGAGTTGGAATAAGTTGCTTGTCCCTTCGTGATGAACTATGGCCTGTGCTTGATCCCTTTAGAGTAGGAAGGGTACGTAGGCAGCCGTAATGAGTTGTAGCATTGCCGGTCCAGCACTTTGTCGCTCATATCATCTAATTCGGAAATGATTGCGACATTCTGACCCCTCATATCATCTAAGATCGGTAGATCGACGCCAGAGATGATTGTGGCCATACTTGATGAGGCTTAGTTGCATGCCAGCAAGTGGATGCTCATACTTCCTATCAAGCTACAAAGAGCAAGCTATAGCCTATCTGGAGGCGAAAAACCCGAATGTCATAATTTAGCTCAAGAGGAGTCCATTTTGATGGGAAACGGCCCAAAGATCAAGACATGTTGATCTATGGTCACCACAATTTAGCCAAATTCCATCATTTAGAGCCTCAAAAGGTCGTTTTTGCCGTGTTAAGAAAGTTTTGCATACTTAATAAAGCCTTCGCAGAACAAGGGTAAGTTGGAGCGGTGTGGAAGCTAAGTTAGTTGTGTCATGCTCCATGAGCATGCGTGCAAGGGCAAATGGACGTGCATTTGCCTAGCCCTAAGGCCCGGATAGTAGCATCATCATGGCGCATCGGGGGAGTTACGGCCTGCGGGGCAACGCGCCAAAGGCGTAATTTTCCGGTCCGTCACAGATGGTATCAGAGCAAGTTCCGAGAAAACTCTAGGGACTTGTGCGGGGTGGACTGATTAGCGAGTATTTTCCATCATGGAAACTTAAAGTTGGAGAGTAGGCCAACTTACGCAGAAAGAGTTTGTAAGCTGGCGGCGTTACTTTTCAAATCGAGTTGATCTTGTATAAGTACTGTGAGTTTTCCAGGCCTCTATGGCACCCCGCTTACGAGCATTCGGAAGACCGTCTGGGACGGTGGGTAGACAATGGCACTGATCATCCCCACACGTTGGCACTGGCCAAGAGTGTGCGTTCTCAGGCCCGGCTAGCATCCCACTTACGAATGGCAACCCGGTAAATCCGTTAGGGACGGTGGCTTGCATCCAACTGCACTGATATTAGATATTGGTCCTCAAAGTGTTGCGTTAGGTTTTGCTTTGTCATTTCGATAACATCTTCCAACCTTGTGAACTTTGGGGACTTCTGAGTGCGTAGTATGGGATGCGCATTCAGGATACCTGGTCGAGATATCCTCTTGGAACTGGCCAATTGCGATTCTTTGTATTTTTGTGGGCACTTTTGTGGTATGGTACATGTGCTCAGAAGTTCTAAATTGTTGTTCATGACAACTTAAAGAAACTCGTGATTTCTGAGCATCTGGTATGGGACTTTTGTTGTAGCAGACCAGAGAATTTTCGCTTCCAATGGGTCGGGTTACGACCCTCTTAGCCAGCTCCGACTCTCTGATACGCCACTCAAGAAACTATACTTTCAAAATTGAAGGACCAATTTGATTAAGGGTCAAGTAAATGTCATAATTGTCAGAGTAGTTCTGGATACCAGGATAATCAAATTTGTCAGTAGAGTGAACAATAATTAGTCTAACCACTTATAGACTTTTCCCAAATGTCAATGTGAAACCATAAATGAAAACGTATAAAATTGTACCGCTTAAAAGCCTAATCAAAAGTACTATGAAACCAACTTGCGCTAATACGCCTGAAAAACTAAATATCTCGAAAGACGAAATGTAACAGGCAAGAGTTACCGGCAATAATGTCTTAGCACATCTTGTTTAGACTCCATTAAGTGGCACGTAGCATACCACAAGGAAACTAGAGTAGTGAACGACCACACTCCATAAATTGTGGCTTGTTATGCGGACTTTCAATCCTAAATGCGGATCGACTATTGTATCACATTTACATCCATTAAAACATTGTTATAACACATCTATCATTTTTGTCAAGATTATTGTTTCAAGTTAACCTTTCACTATTAATTGAAAAACCCGGCTAAAAGTCACGAAGGCGTGCAAGTCTGGGTGACCACAAAAGGCTATAACTATCTAACTAGCGAATATGGATTAATAAATGTATGAATAGGAATTCTAACTCGCCATGAACATGATACAGTTCCCCTTTAAAGTATCAAAGGTAAGAGTTATTTCAACAGTCCTGATATAGTATATTTGACATAAAACAAAACTATACCCTCAAATCCTTTTTCATGAACCCATCAATTATATTTGGTCCCAACCAACCACATGAAATTGGTTTTATGAATCATCTAGCTTACTAGATAATACTTCACCTGCCCAAGAATGATTATTCTACTAATGGAACTAATTATCCCATAATGCATCTTCAAAACGGCCACAACCATGATCCATATGAACAATAAATTACAAGCATAATTCAAAGCCTAACATTGATAAAGATCTAGCATAAGAAATATCCTAACTTATCGCATCATTGCATCCTCAGTACTTTCAATCAGATTTCAAAGTTTCCCACAGAAAGAAATACATAAGGAAATAATGAAGGAGCAAGAATGTATTAGATTTCTGTTTTCACAGATTTCAGCTATGGTTTATCCAAACCTTTCACTAGGAAATGTTTTATGATCATCTTGAAATTTTTACAGAAGCTCTACGGACAAGGGTATCACAACATATTCAAAATTCAGATCATTCTAACGGTTGGTTAAGGAGATAAACACAATAGAAGTTGGTTGCTCGCGCTACCAATCTGCAAAATCCAGTCACAATTACCTCACGATTTGAGGTACCTAAAATGATTGGAAAATTCTGAAAATTATACAGTGAGTAACCTATATTCCAATGACTAACATATCAAAATTTCAGCTTAATCCGATAAAAATATAATGGGAAAACACAACCATTAGTCAGCTGTCCAGGCCTGCAATTTAGCAGCATGCAGTCACGGCGTATTCAGGATTTGCAATAGTAAACTTGACCTGATTTTGTTGGAATTTTTATGTAAGCTATATAACTTAACGAACCACACCATATCAAAAATCCATCATATTCCAACGGTTGAAACTAAGGATATCAGTGAAATAAAAATAGAGGTTTGTAGGGTTCATAAAGTTGAATTACAATCAAATCTTGCAATTTCTTTGATCCACACAAATATCAGCCTATGTAGAACCAACCCAGTTTACTCCCTCCGTTTTAGGAAAAGTGATACTTTCACTTTTTCATTTTTGCCTAAAAATAGGCTAAATTGAAAAAGTGAAAGTATCACTTTTCCTAAAACGGAGGGAGTATAAATTTACAAGAATTTAAATATTAGACCTTCAATTTTGAAAAAATCTTAAATTTTCATGAAGAACCCTAATTTTTATGTAAAACATCATCAATTCAAGAATGCAATTGTAAGAAAATACCTGATCAAAAAATGCATCAAGTGCAATAGCATAAACCCATCGCTTGATGACAATCACATCGATCTGTAGAGTGAAAATCACTTGCCTCTAGTCAGATTCTCAAGTTGAAGAAACAAAAACTCATCTTCCCCCCCTTTCAATTGAACCAAACATGAACACCATTATCAAACTTATGTGACTATATCTCCACAGAGCTTACTAACATCGTGATTCCAGTCATGTTTCTTGTAAGTCTTAGGGAATAACGAAAATCGCACGAGAAAGAAAAGAAAGGGAAAAGAAGAAGGAAAATAGTACCGAGCTTCTCTTGGTCGGTCTATTTTAATTTGAGTCATGCAATTACTCAAATGTCCCTAGCACTCATGTGAGCCACGTGTTTTGCATGCTAAAAATTCTTAATTTGTCAAATCTTCCACTAACTAGACATATTATGCAAATAAAGGACAATTCAAGAGTGTTAAAAGCACACCGTATTAGACTCTTAGGCACTCTAGGAGCAGAATTCAGATAATGGGTTTAGTTAAACCCGAGCAAGATGTTTGGAGTCTCGCATTTGCTCAAGAAATCCAACTTGAAGAGATTGTCCATAATAGTTTTGGTTTTGAATTTCGGGGACGAAATTCTTTGAAGGGTGTGATAATGTAACACCCCGTGTTTTTAGCATGGCGCATGTTAAAAGATGCGCCATGGCCTGAGACGAAGCTTCATACAAAGCTTCTGTTGCGTAGGAAAGGAACATTGGCCCTTGGCCAACGTGTTGTGATGTACGGCCAACATGGCCGGACATCGGGTTGAGCAAAGGACGGCCAACATGGCGGACATCGGGTTGCGAGTGGACGGCCAACATGGCGGACATCGAGTTGAGGAGGAGCCAACATGGCGGACATCGGGTTGGCGTGGACGACCAACATGGCTGGACATCGGAGTTGGCATTGGTAGTGAACAACCATCTTGGCCGGTTATTCAGGAAAATACATGGCAACGACCATGAATAGTAAACGGGGAGTTGATGAAAGATTTTTGGTCCCCTTTTCATACTTGTAGAAATTACGTTAAGACATATATAGGGAGGGGTAGTTGGTTGACGGTGCATATGCGGACTATGCACCAAGTAAGCTTCATAGCTTAGCCGGAAGAGTATAAATGATGCCTAAGGCTCATTTATAGTTGCGTAGCCTCACGAAGAGGGCATTTTATGGTTAGGCATCATTATGCCATATTGCGGACCAAACATGCATCACTTGGATGCATTCCGACGGAACGGCCTATACGGACTAGGCCATTTCCATTATTGCTTGGCCACGACCTAGCAAACGAGTTGGAATAAGTTGCTTGTCCCTTCGTGATGAACTACGGTCTGTGCTTGATCCCTTTAGAGTAGGGAAAGAGGTACGTAGGCAGCCGCAATGAGTTGCGGCATTGCCGGTCCAGACTTTGTCGCTCATATCATCTAATTCGGAGATGATTGCGACATTACGGCCCCTCATATCATCTAAGATTAGTAGCTCGACGCCAGAGATGATTGTGGCCATAATTGATGAGGCTTAGTTGCATGCCGGCAAGTGGATGCTCATACTTCCTATCAAGCTACAAAGAGCAAGATATAGCATATCGGAGGTGAAAAACCCGAATGTCGTAATTTAGCTCAAGAGGAGTCCATTTTGATGGGAAAGCCCAAAGATCAATACATGTTGATATATGCATGGTCACCACAATTTAGTCAAATTCCATCGTTTAGAGCCTCAAAAGGTCGTTTTTGCCGTTTTAAGAAAGTTTTCTTACTTAATAAAGCCTTCGCAGAATCAAAAAGGGTAAGTTGGAGCGGTGTGGAAGCTAAGTTAGGCTGCGTCATGCTCCACGAGCATGTGTCAAGGGAAAATGGACGTGCATTTGCTTAGCCCTAAGGCCGGATCGTAGCTTCATCATGGCGCGTCGGGGAGTTCTGACTCTGGGCAACGCGCCAAAAGCGTAATTTTCCGGTCCGTCATAGTTTGGATTGGCATGGCGGGGCCAAGGTCTTGGCATGCCATGGGCGCATGGCTAGGGCCAAGGGAAGGTGTAGTTTGGCTTGGCATGGTGGGGCCAAGGGTTTGGCATGTCGTTGGCACATGGCGCACCTAGCCTGGCTAGGGCCAAGGCATGGTATGCCTGGGAGCATGGTGCGGCTAGCATGGCTTGGGCCAAGGAAAGGTGCGGTTTGGCTCGGCATGGTGGGGCCAAGGGTTTGGCATGCCGTTGGCACATGGCGCGGCTAGCATGGTTGACATGCCTTGGCGCGGTAGGTGTGGCTGTTATGGTTCGTCATTGGCATAGGGGTGCGGCTAGCATGGTTGGCATGCCTTGGCGTGGTAGGTGTGGCTGGCATGATTTTCCATTGGCACAGGGTTGTGGCTAGCATGGTTGGCATGCCTTGGCGCAGTAGGTGTGTCTGGCATGATTTTCCATTGGAACAGGGGTGCGGCTAGCATGGTTGGCATGCCTTGGCGCGGTAGGATGTAGTTGGCATGATTAGCCATTGGCACGGGGGTGCGGCTATCATGGTTGGAATGCCTTGGCGCGGTAGGATGTGGCTGGCATGATGAGCCATTGGCACGGGGGTGCGTCTAGCATGGTTGGCATGCTTTGGCGCGGTAGTATGTGGCTGGCATGATGAGCCATTGGCACGTGCGGTGTGAGAATTAGGGTTTTAGCTTGTCGAAACCCTAATTAGCATTTTAAAAAAAGGTACCCTAGTGATTTTCTTGCTGTCAAATTAAAGGGTTCAATAAATGCGCTTGGTGGAGACATTATTACTCAAGTTCTGTGACGTCATTGTCTGACTAGGGTTTTACGATTTTAACCCTAAGCTAAAAATCAGCATCAACAATAGGTAAAAAGGTTAACTGCGTACCGGCATAATGTTTTAGAAGAATGCTATGCCGGATCAATATTCAAAATTGGGGATGCCGGTCTACCGGCATGGTCGTAGTATGAATACCATGCCGGAACCCTGACTACCGGCATGGAATTCATACAACTACCATGCCGGCACCTAGGTATTTCAACATCTTAGCAGCTTTACCTATGTGTTGGGGATGCTACTATGTTGCAAGTTTACTTTCTTGTGTTGGTTCTTCAAGAAACTCTCCATACTCGTCAAAATCATCATTCAAGGGTGTTGGCTCAACAAAGAGTTGCAATTGAGAGTCGTTGTCGATAGATGAAGATTCAAGATATTCTCTTTGTTGTAGTTGAGCTAAAGATTCAAGCTGACAACAATTCTCTTTTAGAATCATCCTCTGTTTTTCTCAAAAAAATTTCTCTCTCAAAATATTTTTTCCTCCTTCTACTCTCACCTCACTAACCCAAATTCAAATAAAACACACACTAATCATTTATAAAAAAATCTTATGATTTTACTAATTATTATTAATCACTAATCCTGATTAGTGAGGGGTATATTAGGTATTACGTAAAATACTTAGATAAGGGGTGACCCCAGGAACCTGATATTTGGATCAATTTTTGTCCTTTTCTTATATCCCGAATTCCTTTTTATATCCCCAATTTCGCGTTCTTTGAGTACTCCCAAAAAACGGTGCATATTTTATTGTAAACTTTAGCCCGTAGATATACATCAATTTCTAATTCAGGCAATAATGAGCATAACGAGCGGGAGGATTGACATTTTATCAACCATGGGGTCCGGAGGACCCAACCAATATTTTAACATTCGGGAATAGGAAGCTGAACCCTAAATGGAAGACTCACAGGACCAATCTCCAGAAGGATATTTTTTGCCATGAGGTGGCGAAGTAAGATTATGACTCTTCTTATTTTAGAAATCACATTCTCAAAAGAACAAAAAAAATCTAGAATAAATTTGATCGTATCTAACCCGTGGCGCATCGGATTTAAATGAGAATCGACATGAAAGAACCAGTTCCTGATCGGCCAAACTCTCATACCTAAAAGAAAAGATAAAATATTAACGATGAAACATATAAATTCAACTCATAAATGATCATAATACTAATATTGTTGCATGAAGTCACACTGCAAGAAGCGATGCTCTTGGTATTATTCTTAAAGGAATCGACTTTGCAATGACGCCCGAAACTTTCCGTTCATGTCAATGGATTCAGGTGTGACGCCATTTTCAAGTGTCCAATCAAAAGATTGGAGCAATGAGCCAACCACAATGTGAAGGATTTGGTGAGCCATGGGGAGGCCAGGACACATACGTCTTCCACATCCAAACGGTAGATATTGAAAATGTTGTCCGCGGTAATCCGTAGTATTTCCTAAGAAACGTTCTGGATTGAACGTGAATGGATCATCCCATATAGCTGCATCTATTGCAATACCCCAAACATTTACCAACACTGCTGTGTCCTTGGGAATAATATACCCCATGAATTCCGTGTCTTCAACAGTGGTGCGTGGTATGAGCAAAGGAGCCGCTGGATGCAATCTCAGTGTTTCTTTAATCACCGCACCTAGATAAGGTAAACTTTCAATATCACTCTCTTCAATCTTTCTATTATAACCAACAACTTGGGCAATCTCATCTTTGGCCTTCCTCATTACCTCCGGATTGCGAACAACTTCTGTCATTACCCATTCTACGGAATTCATCAGTGAGTCGCTTCCACCGACAAAAATTTCCTACATAAAAATTAGAAAACCTCATTAGCAACGGTATATAAGATTGTGATCCGCGCAAATTCGCAAATCAACCCTATGTACACAAATTAAGCAGCACGAGCAAGCCTCTTAATCAGGATGAGATCACGAGATTATCATCTCAAATTTATAGACAGATCTTGCACTGTCTTATCACTTTATCATCTCACTTTATTGTATATAAAATAAATAGGATTTAGAATACTAATATCAATTAAATTGTTCAAGTTTATGTATTAACTCACTGTTATAAATCCATTAATGTGACTTGCTGACATTTTTCTTGGTTCATCTTTGCCATTGCCTTCGAAGTCCATCAACAAATCCCAATAATCCTTGTTATTGTGTAAAACATCCGTGCTCCTTCGCTCCTTTGCAAAGCCATCAAGAATGTTTGCACATGCATAGACTGCCTTCTTCGTTCTCTTGGCCACATTCTGTAGGTCCAAATTTCGTAACCATGGGAAAAAATCAGCTAGATTAGGCGTTGTAGATAATGCTACAATCTCCCCAAGCAGTTGATAGAGTTCTATCCCAGTTGAAGATTTCAGATCCATAACATCCTTGGAAAAGAAGAGATTTCCCAATAAGTTAGCAAAGGCAACCAGAGTTAAGTGTTTTATTTCAACACTTCTACCTTCCTTCTCTTCTACCGCGATCCATCCTATTATCTGATCTACGAATTGTCTTCTTCTACCTAATGTATTCTTCATTGTCGTACGAGAGAATATGGTTGCATATAGTCGCCTATTCATTCGCCAGATTGGTCCATATGGAGACCATGGAGTCGCTTGAAAATCACCCTTTAATGGTTGCAGTGCCTGGATTGGATGACGATTTACAAAAGCTTGATCATGACTTTTGAATAACTCCGTAGCAGCATCTTCGGAAGCAATAACTAACGCATTCGCGGCACCCATTCGTATCATGAAAACCGGTCCATATTTCTTTTGAAGTTGTACCAATCTTTTGTGTGGCGCCTTATAGTGATCTATGCCTAAATCTAAGAGGTTTCCTAGGCGCTCTCAAGGCGGCTGTGGTCGCCTGGAAAAAGGCGCCCAAAGGTGGCAAATGAGACCATTTTTGTTTTGGTATCATTTTTCCAGCTAAAAAGATGTTGCGAAGTAGGAGTAACGTGCAGGAGCTGCTACTGAAAAACTTTCGCGCCTGTCCAGATAGTGATAGCCTAAATCATTTGATCAAAATGGGATCTTTCAGCCGCCTTCTGTTTGATTTTTTCCAGCTAAAAAGATGTTGAGAATAGGAGTAACACGAGTGAAGTGTGAAAAACATATCATTTGTGAAAATGGGATCTTTCATTCTGTTTGATTGCAATCTTGTTGTAATAGGCCAGCTTTTAATTACGGGGATAGGTAGGCTTCAAAATAAAGAAAATAAGTAGAAAATATATTATGGGGATACGTAGTGTTTTCTTTAAGCATCCAATCCGGCTAATAAATTTCCCAACTGAAAAGTTAATGACGTTATGGGTTGAAAACCTGAACTTTAAGTACTTGATTTTAAGTAATTTAGAGAGAGGCATGATCCGATTTTCCGCTGAAAAACATAAGCATTTAAGTAGGCTGTTCCTCTCCATACTCTCAAAAACACTTTTGATAATATTTGATTTCAATTTCCTACGAATCTTACCCTATCAAAAATATCAACTATGTCATATCCCGGTTGTAGATGTGGAAAATCCTACTTCTACGTCCAAGAAACATAAACACACACAAGGAAGCAAACAAGCAAGAGATGTGCAAGAACACAAGATATACGTGGTTGGGTATGATTACTTAGGGATGAAGGGTTGATGATCTTATTATGAATCGGAGTTACAAGGATGTTTCTAGCTCACAAGTTCTCTTCCTCACTTACAAGCTCTTAGTGCTCTCTCCCTTACCGGAATGCTTGCCCTTAACTCTCTACAAAGCTCCCTATTTATATCCGCAAGTGCTAATACACACTAGGCCAAATGTGGGATTTGGTGACGTTTGAAATTTTTTTTACCATGACGGTTTTAGAAAAAGCGCCACAATACATTGCTGGTCAAGTATAGCTGACGGTTCCTTAAGGTGACCGTCATCAATTGTGGCTACAAGTCGTGGCGATTGACATAACTGTCACCGTAATCGCCTACTATGATGGTTGTTGCTATAAACTGTTACAATTAACCTATCCTACGGGTGACACTTATGAACCGTCACCTATATTTTGATATATAATGACAGTTTGTTTCTACAGTGTCACAGTAGCCCGTTTAATGATGGTTTTAGTGGTAAATGTCACAATAGCTTGTAATCAATAGTGACGATTAGGTAACTAACACTCACAATAGCTTATAATGATATTTGCCGACCTATGTTGCACGGACCCTTCAAGAAAGATGTCGTAACCATGTCGGACACGTAAACGAACACGACACGGTTACGACACTTCTCGACACTCGATGGACACGCCACATCATGTGTCGCATAAAAATTGTTATTGGACACTCTGGACACCAATTGGACACTTTCTCGGACACATCATAAATGATTTATTTTTGTTTGAAAATCAAAATAAACTAAATGAGACGCTAATTTATTCTTGTTTTAGTCATTATTCATGAAAAACTTTACCATTATTATATTATTATTAACTTTATATAATTAGTAATCAAATATTTTAAAATAAGAGTAATTATTTTGTTGTGTAGATTGTAGTAATATTTTTATTTTAATGATGTGAATAATATATATATAACGTGTCCCAATTTTTAAAAATTAAATGTAATGCAAAACCACCACAAAAGTTTTTTAAGATTTGCGTGTCCAACTAATAAAACAGAATCGTCCGTTTCGTGATAAAAACCGAAAATTGAATGTGCCATTATGTAAACCACCCAAAGGATGCATCGTGTCCATGCAACATAGTTCCAGGGACCAAAATTGTTCCAAATAGGGCAATCATGTATAACAATAAATAAATTCACGAAAATGCAACTAGTGGTAGTTGAATCACTATTTTAAATTCGAAACATTATTGATATACAGTAAATATATATGCTGTAGTAGCAAGAACATTTTGACCATATATATTTACAAAAATTCTTAGTGTACCGTGCCCACAAACAAAATCAAAAAACAACAACCACTCACAATTCTCTCCACAGTGGGCCCAAAAGACAAAAAAACCAAATTAATTTGGCCCCTGCTAAAACTCCATGGGGCATTTTTTTTTTTTTTTTTTTTTTTTGGGGCCCACATTTAGTGTGAGTGTGTTGTTTTAGTTTTGTTTTCCTCATTGGTCTGTTTAACCAAACTAAAGACCAAATTTGGTTTTGGTTTTGATATATTTACTGGGAAAAGTGGGATCCTTAGAAGCATTGGTCACCTAATTCGAGATTATACTTAAACGGGGAGAATATCAATCCATTAACAATTCTTTAATAATTCTTTGGGCACTGTACTCTTTTCTAATAGTTTGTGAACTATATGCAAGGACCCAATATGAAAGATTCGGACCCAATATGAAAGATTCGGAGAAAAGGAAATACATGTGAGGGAAGCACGTATTGGAACTCAGGGCTGTGGATCTCGTTGAGATCCTCCCTACGATTGCCCATATAAAGGATCCTGTTATACATACCGACCGGTTAAAACCCTAATTCAATTTTGTAACTTTCCGCCGCTCTGGCTTTCTCCTCTTCTATCTATAGGGATGGCAATTTGCCCCACCCAAACCCATCCCCGTGGGAATCCGCCCCTATGGGTTAGTGTTTTACCCGTATAAACGGGGAACGGGGCGGGGTACGAGGAATCCCCGAAAATAGTGATGCGGGGATGAGGTGGGGATGGGATTCAAGGTCCCCACCCCATACCCGCCCATACCATAACCTATTATATCTGATCGAGGAACTTTTTTGGAAGATAACGAAGAAGATCATGATGAGATAATTAATATGGAGGGAAATGGTTAATAATGAGGAACTAAGAAGTAAAAGGAACCATTATAATAGTGGATCAATTGTTTCCTTTATTTTTCAGTTTTAGTGGGTTATTATAAACTTAAAATTTTAAAATGCACTGCTTAGGTTAGTATCATTGTTTGAACCATTATAATTATTTTATGGCGGACACCGGTGCTATCAGTTATCTTGCCTCTCAGAGTCAGACGGCTTCGTTGCAAAAAGCGATCCTTGGAAATTTATTCTCAACAAACAAAGGCTCTGCTTATCAGTTGGCTCTTCAGAACTTTCTATGTCTGTTAGAGATTCCATTTTGTGGCAGTGTAACCAAGTTAAGCATGCGCAAGATTATTTATTAGCAATACCTATTAGTGGGCTTAATCAATGCCTCGGGCCGAGACAGTTCAGAGCTGTCCTTTGTTATCGCCTGGGCATCCCAATGTTTGTTGAGAATGGGTTGTGCTCCAGTTGTAACAAATCTATGGATATTTATGGAGACCATGCGCTTCATTGTGCCAAGGATGTTGGAATTAAGTTTCGACATGACTTTGTACGTGATATAGTTGTCGACATTTGTTACAAAGCTGGTGTGCTCGCGCGCAAGGAAGTTTCTCTTGGACTTCGATCGGATGATGACAAAGATCTACGGCTGCGGATATCCTTAAATTATTATTATTTACAAAATTTTAAATATTTATTGTAATGTTATGATAATTCATGGGAAACCCATCCCCTACGGGGATTCCCCATACCCGTCCCCACCCCATTTTTATGGGGAACGGGTAGGGAATGAGTTTTGGTTTTTTGAACGGGGTAGGGGATGGGATTCAAGGTCCCCGCCCCATTGCGTCCCTATCTATCTACTTCTTCCTCCCCTTCTCTGTTTTAATATTCCTCCACTACTAGTCATAGATTCAATCGCAAAATAAAAAAGCATCACATTTAGAAAGCTTGTTCTTCTTCGTAGTTTCAACTGTTAATTCAATACGAATAAGGTTTTCATGATTTGATTTGAATTGATTATTTTATTTTATATTTTTCTAGGTTGGGCTTCCATGGTGATTTTACAAAGAGACTTTTTTGTTTGCTTAGGAGAAGATATGAAAATGAAGAACTTGCGGCCAGATCGAAGAACCCTCCAATCACAGTTGTTATGTACCATCATTTATTTCTTTTAAATTTTGTTTTTTTTTTTAGATTTAAAGGGTTTTTAACATTGGAAGTGTTGATCTTTCACTACGGGAAAATATTCATCTACAATCGGAGATTTACAACGCTTAAGCTAAGTATTGTAGAAAGTTCTATGTTTTACAAGCTGGTTTCAAAGGGAAGAGTTGTCGTATATCATCACCGCCAACCCTTAGGAAATAAGGGGTTGCGCTAAGAAAACAAACAACAACTCCTTAAGCAAAACAATTTGCGACGACATTTAGCTATAACAACGTTGTTCCATATATGTAGTGACTTAGCCTATCACAATTCTCACAAGTGTTGTTGAAGAACACAAAAATATGATAATGAAAATATGTTAGAGGGGAGATTCGAACATGAAACCTAGTGCATGGAAGTCTAGCTCATCAACCACCCTTTCAGTTCACAAGTTTGGATTTTTTTTTTCTTTTTTTTTTAAATAGAAACCTACAACAACACTTATAAGTGTTGTTGAAGTAAAAATATATAATGTTGGAAAAAATGAGGTTATAGGGGAGATTCGAACATGAATCTATTGCATGGACGTCTAGCTCATCCACCATCCTTACTGTTCACAAATTTTGGCTTTTTTTTCTTTTTTAATAAAAATGTATAACAACACTTATAAGTGTTGTTGAAGTAAAAATATTGAACATTAGAATAAATGAGGATGAGGGGATTTGATCCTCAACCTCCTGTATGGAAGTCTACACCACTAACCATACCTACACTATTACATGTTCTGTCAAGTTTGTGGTTCTTTAATACACTAACTTTATGACAACCCTTCATAAGAGTTGTAAAACAAAATGTAATGCTCAAAAATAATGCTCAGGACTGTGAGCCGCAAATGAAGATTTAAGCCTTCTCTCGTAAACAATCACATACACGCCTTCTCTGTAAATAATTACATATATTTTTCACTATCCTGTAATATTTACTTTACTCACTTCGAGATAAGGGTAGTGTGGTAATTTTCTGAGTCTCCATAATATTTATTACATTTATTTCTAGTAAGGGTAATATGGTGATTTTAATAATTTATAATATTTAGTTTACTTATTTTCCGATAAGCATGGTCCGGGTCATTTTTTCATAGTTTTCATAATATTTATTGCATTAATTTCCAAGAAGGGTAATATGGTCATTTTCACAAGCAATAATATTTACTTTAATTTTTTCGATAAGGGTAGTCAGGTCACTTTCACAATCTCCATAATATTTATGGCACAAATTTCCATGAAGGGTAATATGATCATTTTCCTTATCTCGTATTATTTACTTTACTTATTTCGGATAAGGATAGTTTAGTAATTTTCACAATCTCCGTAATATTTATTACCTTTATTTCTAGTAAGGGTAATATGGTCATTTTAACTCGGTAATCTTCGAACTGGGATGTTCAATTCGATATATTTCTTATCCAATTCGATATATTTGTTACCCGTAAATGAATGGATTAAGTCGTTTCTTACCAAGTTTCGAGTTAGAGTAGTCAACTCGCGGGCCGAGTTTCGATCTCGGAGCATGGTATGCATAAAATATGCATAAATAAGGTTTGTTTAAGGTTTCGTTGAATATCTCGAAGAAATCTTACTCAGTAAATGGATGGATTCGGCGTTCTTACCAAGTTTCGACTTAAAGTAGTCAACTCGCGGCCGAGGTTTCGATCTTGGAGCCCGATATGCATATAATATACAGAAATAAGTTTGTTCAAGGTTTCGTAGAATATTTCGAAAGAATCTTACCTGTAAATGGATGGTTTCTTCGTTCTTACCAAGTTTCTGACTTAGAGTAGTCAACTCGCGGCCAGTTTCGATTTAAGAGCCTGGTATGCATACTTTATCTTGAAATAGGGTTTGTTTAAGGTTTCGTAGAATATCTAGAAGAAATCTTACTGTAAATGGATGGATTCTTCGTTCTTACCGAATTTCGAATTAGAGTAGTCAACTCGCGGCGGTGTTTCGATCTCGGATCCCGGTAAGCATACAATATGCGTAAATAAGGTTTTTTAAGGTTTAGTAGAATATCTCGAAGGAATCTTACCGCAAATGGATGAACGTCGTTCTTACCAATCGACTTAGAGTAGTCAACTAGGTTTCGATCTCGGATTACGCATACAATATGCGTAAATAGGTATTTTTAAGGTTTCGTAGAATATCTCGAAGAAATCTTACCTGTAAATTGATGGTTTCTTCGTTCTTACCAAGTTTCGACTTAGAGTAGTCCACTCGCGTCCAGGTTTCGATCTCGGAGCCTGGTATGCATACATATATGCATAAATAGGGTATTTTTAAGGTTTCGTAGAATATCTCGAAGAAATCTTACCTGTAAATGGATGGTTTCTTCGTTCTTACCAAGTTTCTGACTTAGAGTAGTCAACTCGCGGCCAGGTTTCGATCTCGGAGCCTGGTATGCATACATATATGCATAAATAGGGTTTATTTAAGGTTTCATAGAATATCTCGAAGGAATCTTGCAGTAAATGGATGGATTCGTCGTTCTTACCAAGTTTCGACTTAGAGTAGTCGATTTCGATGATGTATCATGCTAAGTTTGAAGTCAGAACCCTCTCAGAGCTTCTTGGGTTAATAGATTGTATGATATTATACCAAGTTTGAAGTTCGAATCGACATTGAGCTTCATACTTATTGATTTTGATGATGTATCATGATAAGTTTGAAGTCAAAACCCTCTTGAGCTTCTTGGTTCATAGTTTGTATGTTGTTATACCAAGTTTGAAGTTGAATCGGCCTGAGCTTCATGTTTATCGATTTCTATGACGTGTCGTGCTAAATTTTAAGTCGAACCCTCCGAGCTTCTTGGTTCATATTTTTATATGTCGTTATACCATATTTGAAGTTCGAATCGATTATGAGCTTCATATTTATCGATTTCAATGATATATCATGATACTTATTTCCATTAAGGGTAATATGGTCATTTTCACATTATGTAATATTTACTTTACCTATTTCCAATAAGGGTAGTCTGGTCATTTTCATGATCTCCATAATATTTATTGCACCAAATCTGATAAATTTCATTTTCAGTTCGTCCGAATGAGAAACTCAGGTCCAACTCTAGTAATCTTTGAACCTGTGATGTACAAATCTGATAAATTTCATCTTCAGTTCATTCGAATGAGAAACTCAGGTCCAACTCTAGTAATCTTCTAACCTGTGATGTTCAAATCTGATAAATTTTATTTTCAGTTCATCCGAATGAGAAACTCAGGTCCAACTCTAGTAATCTTTGAACCTGTGATGTTCAAATCTGATATATTTCATTTTCAATTCATCCAAATGAGAAACTCAGGTCCAACTCTAGTAATCTTTGAACCTGTGAAGTTCAAATCGACACTGTGCTTCATACTTATCAATTTTGATGATGTATCATGCTAAGTTTGAAGTCAGAACCCAGGGTACGCATACAATATGCCAGAATAGGGTTTGTTTAAGTCTTTGGGGAATATTCCGAAGGAATCTTACTTGTAAATGGATGGATTCATCGTTCTTACGAAGTTTCCGACTTATAGTGGTCCACTCACGGCCAGGTTACGATTTCAGAGCCAGGGTATGCATACAATATGCCAGAATAGGGTTTGTTTAAGGTTTCGGGGAATACTCCAAATGAATCTTACCTGTAAATGGATGGATTCATCGTTCTTACGCATTTATCGACTTATAGTAGTTAACTCACGACCAGGTTATGATCTTGGGGCCAGGGTATGCATAAAATATGCCAGAATAGGGTTTGTTTAAGGTTTCGGGGAATACTCCAAATGAATCTTACCTATAATTGGATGGATTCATCGTTCTTACGAAGTTTCCGACTTATAGTAGTCCAATCACGACCAGGTTATGATCTCGGGGCCAGGGTATGCACACAATATGCCAGAATAGGGTTTTTTTAAGGTTTCGGGGGAATACTCCAAATGAATCTTACTTGTAAATGGATGAATTCATCGTTCTTACGAAGTTTCCGACTTGTAGTAGTCAACTCCCGGCCAGGTTTCAAGCTCGGAGCCATTTTTTTCTCTCGAAATCGCCAGAAAAGGGTTTGTTTAAGGTTTCAGAGAATATTCCATGGAATCTTACCTATGAATATTGGTTAGATTCATCGTTCTTACGAAGTTTTCGACTTATAGTAGTAAAGGTTTCGATCTCGGAACCACTTTCTTTCTCGAAGTCACCAGAAAATGGTTTGTGTTAAGTTTTCAGAGATGATTCCATGGAATCCTACCTATGAATAATTGTTAGATTCATCGTTCTTACGAATTTTCCTACTAGTTTGAAGTATGAACCCTCACAGAGCTTCTTGGTTCATAGTTTGTATGTCGTAATACCATATTTGAAGTTCGAATCGACACTGAGCTTCATATTTATCGATTCGATGATGTATCATGGTAAGTTTGAAGTCAGAACCCTCCCAGAGCTTCTTGATTCGTAGTTTGTATGTCGTTATATCACATTTGAAGTTCGAATGGACACTGAGCTTCATATTTATCGATTCTGATGATGTATCATGCTAAGTTTGAAGTCAGAACCCTCCTGGAGCTTCTTGGCTCAAAATTTGTATGTTGTTATACCACATTTGAAGTTCGAATCAACACTGAGCTTCATATTTATCGATTTCGATGATGTATCATGCTAATTTTGATGTCAGAACCCTCATGGATCTTCTTGGCTCATAGTTTGTATGATGTTATACCACATTTGAAGTTCGAATCAACATTGAGCTTCATATTTATCGATTTTGATGATGTATCATGCTAAGTTTGAAGTCAGAACCATCCAAGAGCTTCTTGCCTCATATTTTGTATGTTGTTATACCACATTTGAAGTTAGTATCAACATTGAGCTTCATATTTATCGATTTTGATGATGTATCCATCTAAGTTTGAAGTCAGAACCATCTTGAATTTCATGGTCCATCTCTAGTAATATTATAACCTGAGTTTACCAGTGTGAACTAAAGCTACTTCATGACCTGTATGACTTGTCAAAATTACTTCATGACCTATGCGGCTAGTCGAAATTCAAACCGGAAGCACAAATAGAAAGCACAAAAACACAAAGAAATACACCAATTATCGAATTCATTTTTCGTTTTCCCGATTCATTCTTATACATTTTTTAGATTTTTTTATATCAGAATGTCGATAACAATGTCCTTAATTTATTAATATTTTTTTTGTATTTTTTTTCATGTCGAAGGTTGATAATTAAACCGAAAACATGAGTCCTTATTAACACAAAGAGAAACACACAAGATTCTCAATCTGTATGAGTATCTTAACATGAATCTATACCGTTTCATAAATTATGCAATCCGTATGACCTTCTTATCTACGGTCCAAATCCGTTTGACCTTCTTACCTACACACAAAAGGAAAGACACCTCCTCCTCTCACTCTCTTCTCTTCGCCGGTATCTTTTCTATCTTTTCACCGGAAGCTCATCAAATCCAGATCTGAACCAAATTCTAATCAACCCCATCACTGATTCAAGTTACACAAAAACCAATTTATTCTCGGTAACAATCAACGCAGACCTAACTCAAGTTTCCTTCAAATATTCATCATGAGAACTCAATTCTTCCATCTCTAGAAGTTCTCGATTCATCAAAATCTTCTTCTCAATCTAGAACCTCATCCCAATTCCAATAACCGAACCCTACATTTCAAAACAAAAACAAAAACCCCCCGAATCTCAATGTTGAGCTGAAAAAAAACAAACCCTAGATTTCAAAATCAAAATCAAAATCAAAATCGATGGGGTTTCATATCTGTTCAGTCAAGAACAAAAGACGAAGAAGATACATCTGCTGAGAAGGTGGATCTGTCATGAGCTGAAGAACAAGGGTAGGATGTATTTTCTGAAACTCAAATGGAGTGAATTAGATGTATGGTTAGGACAGATGTAGATCCAGAATGTGATGCCGTATGAGTTGTAAGAAGAATTGCAGAAGACCTAAGAAGAAGAAAAAGGCAGTGGTGTTGCTAGAAAATATGATGAATAAGGTCATCTCTTTGAATTGATTCTCTCTTTTTGATTTGGTTGATTTTGATTATAGAAATTTAATTTTGGATTTGTAAGTTTTGTATGTTGATTCTATAATTGTTGGTGTAAACAGGTGAACCAAGTAGAGGAGGATATAGAGAAGGGGATTGAGAAGAAGAAGGTGGAAAAGAGTGAAGAAGAAATTGGAAGAGGAATTGAGGAGATGGAGGGTTTGGTAGGAAAAGGAGAATCAGATTCAGGCATCTGTACAACATAGAATCCGAGTATTGCAGATGAGGTATCAATTTATTAACTATAGGATTTATGATATAGAATGTGTTATTTTATTTTGATTGATTGTTGTCTTACAATTGTTGTTTGTTAATGTTGTTGTAGTACCCAGGTCTGGAGACCATGATGGACGATTTTCCGGAGAAATCACCCCTGTGATGGTTTTTTAGAGATGGGTATGCTGGTAGTGATTATGAACTGGTGCTGAAGGTTCGGAGTGACTAGATGAATGTGAGGTTGTTATTGCAGGGTTAATTGTTCTTGAAGGATTAATGGAGGAGAAGAACAAGCAACTTGCTGCCTATGGACGTGATACGATGCAGAGGATGTTTGGTGCGAATGTGCTTTATATTGGGATGAACGGATTTGGGGAAGAAATTGGTATACATTTTGACCTTCTTTTCCTTTTCCTTCTAATTTAGAGCTCAAACTTGTAGATACTTGTAAACTTGTCTTCTTGAGCTTGTTCAGATCGATTTGTCATGAATTTATTTTGTATAACTGAATATGTCGGCACGTTTTAGTCTACCTAGTATAATGTTTAACATCTTACCTACAGACATGTGGAACTCTCTTTCATGTTTACATGAACTCTCTTAGAAATAAGTTTTATGCTGCTAATGTCATTTATTATGAAGTGCTTTTAGGTACTACGAATAGGATTTGTTAGTTTGTAGAGGAAAATGTAAATGTTGAATTTGAGTGCTACGGAGAAAATCCTCATTCTTGAACCAATGTAGAAAAGTCGATGAGCCTGTGACTGGGTTAGGGACTTCAGGTGAAACAACTTAGTTTGAAGAATCTGATGTGCAGTTTGTGACATGTACTGTCATGAGAAGATTATACGGGTTTGAACAGGAATCGACAAACTGCTTCGCTACTAGGATTAATGAAGGAAAAGAAGGTCGATAATAAACTGCATGATTTGATTATAATTTTTTAACTTTGTGAACCCTAGAATCTCTGTTTTTAGTTTTAATGATATCTTTAAATTCAGCCGTTGGAATACGATGAAATTTTAGTATGTTGTGTTTCGTTAACTCATAATGATACAGTAAAAATTGCATGACGATCAGGTCCTGTTTACTATAGCCAAGATTGCATAATCTATGGCTACATTCTGCAGAATTTATATCCTGAACATCCTATTCTCAATGGGTGCGTCTCATTATCCATATATAGAATGAATCTGAATTTTTAACATGTGGTTTCTCTATATGTAATAAACTTACTGCAAAAATTTCATAAAGTTCTGATAAGTTTAGGTACCCCAAAGTGTGTTATAATCGTAACTGAATTTTGTGTGTTATATGCTGAAAGCATCCATGTTTAAGTGTGTTTATCTTTTTAATGAACCGTTAGAATCAAGTGAATTTTGGATATGTTATGGTTGGACATGTCAGGAAAGCTCTGTTAAATTTTCATGGAAATCATCTTAGGGAAAGTGGTACAAAGTGTAGTAGTACAGAGTACTTTTCCAATTTTTGTTTCATAAAGTCTGAATTTGTTTGATAGAATGTGAGTTAAGGGTTTTTCAATTTTGTCCCTTTGTTTGACTTTGGATTTTGGTGAGATTTGACATTTTTTTTTCCTCTGGTTATTTTAGATCACGTTTGGAAGATGAAGGAACTCTTAGAAAGCTGGTTACGGAGATTCAAAGAGTAGAGGAGGAAGATAAAAGCTATATGGATTGTAAAAGCGAAGACCAAACCTAAGGTTCCATGGATAGCCTCCAAACTCCAAGGCTAGTCGTTTGTTGCAGTGGTTTAGAAATTAGGAGGAATTCTCACCCGGACTCACCCAGAAACATGCTGACATTCACCTGAAGGTCTTGTTTCTTGCACAAAAGTTGTACTCTTCCTTTTAATGCTTATAGTGGTGACGAGCAGGATCTATGTGAATAGCTGCTGAAATCAATCGTATTACTTTACAAGGATCTGGATGCTTTTGAAGTTCTTACTCATATTAGTAAGCATTTGCATTTCTTTTCTTAGCTAGGTAATTTGAAGTTAGCTAGGTAATGCAATTAGAGTGGCAGATCAACTTGAATGAATGTAAATGTGTTACAATGGCAGGTCAATGTGGATGTAAATTATTTTCGGCGATAATAATAGTAATTGTTGTTTTATATGTTTCTAAGATACCCTTATTGTGTTGTCCAAGATAGTCCTACAATACTAGTAAGAGTGATGTTCAAAATTTCTACTACACATAGTATAGTTGTATCATGGTAGTTTTACAATTCCAACAAGTGTACTAACCTGTAATAATCACAATACTAATAAGTGTTGTGTTAAAAATTTACTACTCAAAGCAAAATGATTGTAAAAATAAATCTTGCAATATAAGTAGGAGTTGTTCAGTACAGTTGTACAACTCTAGGAAGTGTAATGACAGTAGTATTCACAATACTAATAGATGTTGTCTTCCAGTTTTCAACTACACAAGCCAGATATTGTGAAATACTTTCTTTACAACATAACTATGTGTTGTCCAAGATAGTTCCACAGCTCACACAAGAGACGTGTGAATCTTATTCATAATACTAGTATTTGTTGTTACATATTTTTCCACGATACCCTACTTGTGTTGTCCAAGATATTCCTACAACAACAAGTAAGGGTTGTGTTAGGCTTTCAAAAAAAAAATCGATAGAGAATCACAACTTTGGCAAAATATTGTCGAACCATGAATCACATCACCCTTTACAACTCTTAGACAA
This sequence comes from Papaver armeniacum, assembly GCA_023531295.1. NCBI lineage: Eukaryota > Viridiplantae > Streptophyta > Magnoliopsida > Ranunculales > Papaveraceae > Papaver > Papaver armeniacum. Next base: position 110,124 of record JAJJWW010002533.1, read on the forward strand.
GATTTGTAGAAAAGCTTGGACTTTCTACAATACCCCACCTACACAATGCATAAGATAGCGTTGTCGTAGGGGTACTACAATGCTAATATAGTGTCGTCAATGACGATTTTTCCCGTAGTGTTTGCAGATTCAACTTGGTTATGATTGATTGTTTTTTTTTTTTTTGGTTGGAACAAAAAGTTATATTGACTTTTTTTGGCATAACTGGTGAATGTTATTCAAAGGTCCTAACGTCACTCCAGCTTTTTATTACTCCAGTTTTATTGAATCAACATCGAAGCTCTTCCTTGTGGTCCCAAGTTTACTTCTGATGTGGAAAAAGATAAAGTAAATATATACATACTTTAAACAATCGTGATAACGTGTTCAAAAACTGATCGAAGTCCTAGATTGTAATTTGCAGGGACGGTATTAGGGGGTGGCTTACCTAGGCATAAGCCCACCCCAAAATTCATAAAAAGCTGTTTAGTGAATGTAATTTTTAACATTTGTGGAACTTAGCCCTGGTACAAATTTCAGTTAGCCCACTAGGAAGATATAATTCTCCATGAAATCAATTCAACGAAATTGAAACACGGTCCCACTAGAAAGATATAACTTTTAATATTACATCTCAGTCGTTCAAAGACTAAAGTAGTTTTTTTTTTCTTTTAGAAAACATTTAAAAACTAAAATAAAGAACACTTATTCATACTGTTTCTTAAAATTATTAAGCTAACCAACTAAACACGTATTTATGCTGTTTGCTATGTGTCGGTTAAAACATGGGTCATTTTTCTCTTTTTTATTACTCCTAATGTTTCACCATGCTACGAAAATTTCAAGAAAGGGTTTGAAGAATAACATAACTTCTAGATGTATCATTGCTGCATCGGTTCATTTTTGCTTTTCTTTCTCGGAAAATGTAAGTATATCGACAAATATTACATAGCGTAAGCGGAAAGCAACATTCCAGAAAGACAAAAAAAACCGCGTGATAGCAAAAACCGCAACCACTTCCGAGCATTTTGGTTTGGAAACAACTCTCGAACTGATACCCGATATGCAGAAAAGAAAAAATAGCATGTCGCACCAGGTATTAGAACTGCAGTCATCAATATTGCAATCAAAAAAGTTAAATAGAGTATTGGCTAAAAAAAAATTTTTTAGCCCACCCAGACATAAAATCCTGGATCCATCTCTGTTAATTTGTAAAGGTGTGGAACCGTTCGGAGAAAAGTTAAGTTCATACGAACAACTTTTGTCACATCTGGTGGCAAAAGTTGAGTGTTTTTCTTCATTTTCGATTCTTCAGTGATATCCTTGTTGTGTGATTATTAACTTTTTTACATGTGTGAGTCAAAGAAGCGGAAAAATGAGATGCATCGTGTTTCACATGGTGATAATATATATATAGACGGCAAAATCAACAACCATGAAAACGCTCCACGTGATCTCACAGCGAATTGAATGAGTGTGCATTGAATATTATTTAATTACGATAGGACGTGGTGCAGTTGATGTGTTACGATCTTCAACAATCAACTGGATGTGCATTGAATAATATTTAATTACGCTCTGTTTTATGAGAAAATTATTGTATGAATAGAAGAACTAGGCGACTAACACATATGGTTTCCAAGCATAATGTTTATATTTATGTAGGTGGCCAATTAACGTTGTGTTGATAGAGTAGGTAAGCATTATTGAATCGGATAATGTATACACGTAGTTCAACCATGTGGTATTTGAGATTATAAGATTTTTATGTCCCATTCGATTCTAGTTATTGATTGAATTATTAACTTTTCATCGTGAATCTCATGCGATGCGATGGCAATTTTGAAAGATTACATGTTCCCAACTAGGACCAACCGAGCTTCGTGCATTAAATTGCCAGCCACTACGGCTTATTTCGAGATAAAATCTAGTATTCTTCAGATGATCCCTATATTCTTAGAAAAAGATGCTGAGAACCCTTATTTTCATATTAGGGACTTTGAGGAAATTTGTGGGACAATTAGAATAAAAGACCTTACTGATGAAGTTTTGAAACTTAAGATGTTCCCCTTTTCCTTGAAAGATAAAGTCAAGACCTGGTTGAACAACCTACCATCTGAATCCATTGAAACATGGCAGGAACTTATTGTTGCTTTCTATATGAAATTCTAACCTAAGCATAAAACTGCAGCTGTTAGGCAGAAAATTAGTGCTAGTGTGCAACAAGAGGGAGAGTCGCTTTATAGGTTTTTAGAGAGATTCAATGATCTCTATCCCAGTGTCCTCACCATGGATTTGATAAGATGAAACTTGTAGAGATTATTTATGATGGTTTAGACTATTCGACCAAAGGCATGGTCGAGTCTATGTGCGCTGGTCACTAGTAAAAATGCTAATGATGCTTTTACCTTCTTAGGAGTTGTCGCTGAAAAATCCCAACAGTGGGAGTCTTGTGTTGAACCCCCTAAAAGACTCTTGGTTAATAGAAGTAGCACCTATATGGTAGATACGAGTTTTGCGTCGAGATGCTAAGTTTTTGCTTTGTCTAGAAGGTTAGAAGCTTTGGAAATGGGTCAGTCTAAAAATAGGTCCCTTGTTGAACCTAATAGATCCTCTCAAGTCTCTAGTTGTGGAATAGAGCCCGATAACTCATTTTGGGAAGGTCGGGTTAGTGAAGAGCAAGCTCATGCTGTCTATAACAATGCTAGGTTTGAGAACCGTCTGAAGTTTGACTCATACTCAGAGACCTACAACCCTAGTTGGAGAAACCATCCTAATTTTTCATGGTCAAAGGGACAGAATCAAGGTCAGTCTAGTAATTCTCAGCTTCCCCCAGGTTTTTGTTATGCTCAGAACCCTTCAGGTCAAACCCAGTTTCAGAACACTTCTGAGAAAAAGATCTCTACCTTAGAAGAAGCTTTCTATGTTAGTAAAGAACCATGAGATGTTCTTAGCTAACCACCTTAGCTTTCAACAAGAAACCAGGCAGAACCGTAAGGATAATTCCCAGACTCTTGCTAAATTAGAACTTCAAGTCGGCCAAATAGCTAAGTAATTAAGTGAGAGAGAAGAAAGTAAGTTTCCTAGTCAAACTCAAACCAATCCTAGGGGGTCCATCAAATATCTTTAGTTGGTGAGGAATCATCAAACCATGTGAACTCGATAAAAACCCTTAGGAGAAGTAAAACAGTAGACAATAAGGTAGCCATGCCTAGTGAACATACTGTAGTTCCACCTTCTACATCCCAAGAGGAACCCGTAACTGAGGAAACTGAAATACCTAAGGAGTCCCAAGAAATTCCTGATAGGACTACCTTTGTACCTAGAGCCCCATATCCGCAGTTGTTAGCCCCAACAAAGAAGGAGTCGACATTCAACGAGATAATGGAAACATTTAACCAGGTGAACATCAATATTCCGTTATTAGAAGAAATTAGGCAGATGCCTGCTTATGCCAAGTTCCTTAAAGATATTTATACACGAAAGGGTAAGCTTAATGTCCAAAAGAAAGCCTTTTTAGATGGTCAAGTAAGTTCCATTCTTCTGAACCAAACAGCCCCTAAGTATAAGGACTCTGGATGCCCCACCATATCTTGTGCGATTGGTGATCACATGGTCGATAAAGCTTTACTTGACTTAGGAGCTAGTGTTAACTTACTTCTGTATCATGTATACACCCAACTAGGTCTTGGTAAGTTGAAACCGACTAAAATGACACTACAATTAGTTGATAGGTCTGTCAAAGTCCCTTGTGGTGTCATAGAGGATGTTCTGATTGAGGTTGATAAGTTTATTTATCTAGTGGATTTCGTTGTTCTAGACAACCAGCCTATTCAGGACCCAAGTGCTCAAATCCCAGTGATTTTAGGTCGCCCATTTTTAGCCACATCTACTTTTTGTCATCAAGCTGTAGGGACTGGGCTTATGAACATATCCTTTGGTAATATGACCACTGAACTAAATGTCTTTAATGTTACTAGAAAACCTTCTGAGAACGATGATTTAGAAGAAGTGAATATGATTAGCACTTTAGTTCAGGATTTAGTTCAGGATAATTGGCTTGACACTTTACTGATAGATTCTCTAGATGATTTTGAGGAAACCATACTCTTAGATTAGATGTGTGATCAATCTTTAGAAGAAGCTCTTGAGTATTTTAAAGATTCTATGGACCAATAAATTCAGGCAATAGTTTTAGGTCTTTCTGAGAGTAATGATGACCTTAAGTTTGTGGGTAGAGAACTAGAAGAATCTCTTGTGATTCTTCTAGACTCTGAAGATCCGGATATTCAAGCAATTATTAGAGGTTTTTCTGTGAGTAATGAAAACCCTAAGTTTGGGGGTAGTGATGGTTCTTGTGATTGTCACGTATCCCTAATTAGAGTCCCTGACTTGGGACTCGATCCTTGTGTGCCTGAGATATTACTTGAGTCTATTCAGACTCTGCAACCTGATCCTCCTGATACTATCTAGGAGGTAACCCAGGCACTAGAGACCCATTTTTCGGATGAATCTATTTATCGAGACACACATATGAAGCTCAATCATGCGTCTCAAATAAACCCAGTTGTCTTGACAGAAACCTTAGATGAGAATGCGCTCCTTCTATTCATTTTTCTGAACCAGTGCAGTTTTCCAGATATTGGTGTTAGCTCTATTTGGTCTTATGGACCCACAACTATTTCGGCTATTGGTGTATGAATTTTGAAGGTGAAGATCCTTTTTGAGATATTTGATGTCTGGCTGAAGACTTTAAACTTAGCACTCCTTGGGAGGTATCCCTTGTTCATGCAACACGGTAATATTTTTCCTCATTTCCTTCTAGTGGTAACGGTTTCTCTTTGTTCATGTTTTTAATTTCATCTTTGGAACATTGAGGACAATGTTAGATTTAAGTTTGGGGGTATGGGAGAAACTTTTTAGTTGCAATAAATAAAACTACAGAGCCTAGAAATTTATTTTTATTAAGGATGGCACTAACCAATCTAAGTGGATGGAAGCATCTTGGTTATAGGAGTTGAGGAACCAATCTGATTATATGGAAACATCTAAAGAATCTATTCATAAAAGCACAGAGCTCAGGTGTTAAAATTAAAAAAAATATGGTAGTTTCACCATATCTCGTTGAATCCTTTTCAACTTATGTTTCACATCTAAAGAGTCTATTCATCTGGTAGTTTCACCTTATGTTTTTATTTTCTTATAAATGATTGGGTGAAATAGAGTGATTGAGATACAAAAAAAAAAAAAAAAAAAAAAAAAAAAAAAAAAATTGAGACCAGACCATCAGACCAACCGGAATAAATTCAATAAAGTCGACCACTAGAGCCCTTGTATATGCCAGTTGTGTTGACCTAGAGTTAGTATTATCACCCGCTGGTTCCCTTGTATATGCCAACTGTGTTGATATTAGTCAGACCGATATCTCAGTCCATTAGGATAGATTCACCTTAGTCAACATCAAAACCATCTACATTTTCTCAATATCCATCTTCTTAATTTTTCCATGTGATTGGTTGACTCCGGTTATGATGTACAGAAACTATCTGAGTAGAGCTCTGTTACTTATATATGAATTTTAGTATGCTTGAGTGCAAACTCGTGTACAACAATTGGAATTCCGCATCAGGGTACTTCCTCCTGTAGTCAATAAGTATGCCAACCAAGGAGATTCTTTAGTGCCTTCCAAGGTTCTGCATAGATAGCTAAGTGCTGGGTATAAAGGTTTTGTGGGTACACCTCTAGTAAACCCTCCGGAGACAATACTCCGCCGCTAAGGCCACTTAGCGGTTTAACGGCTTGCTGCACGTGCTAAGTGTAGTCATTTTATTTTCTAGATTAGATTTGCTCGAGGACTAGAAAATAATAAGTTTGGGGGTATTTGATAGACACAATTTTGTGTCTAAGTTGTCCTCAATTTTCTGTATTGTTGGTACTTGATTTCTTACTTATTATGGTGTTTTGTGTGTTTGTAGGTATTTTTGGGAAATAAACATTTTTGGAAGAATCAACTCGAAAAACTGCTAAAGACACCCCCGGATGACATTTGCTAAACGGACCCCAGATTTTGCTAGGAGCACCCATGGCTACATGCATCCCAAATTCATCCTCAGCACCCACGGCTATGTATAGCCTGAATTCATCTTTAGCACCCGTATTCTTCTTTTGAATTTTGTTTTGGCGTGAAAAATTGTTATTCGCCTGGCAGAAGTAGGGTTTGCAATTTGGACGGGAATGAAAGAGACTCGATGGTTGTAGTTACACGGGATTACTTGACTGAGCCTAACAAGCTTGGTATTGTTCTTTGTTTTGATTTAATTTGGCTAGAAAACCCGTGTTGAAGTGAAGCAGCAAAGAGATTGAGGTGTGCTCGGGATTCTGTTGGATTTGTTTTGGAAAGTTGGAGCGAGTCTATTGCATTGTCGTATCTTTCTGTAACGTGTTTCAATCAAACTGGAGTGTGTCAGATGTACAAGAACGCGTGAAGAATTAAATCAGGGAAGAAATTCCCATATCTTGCATGGATATATTCTTGATTAACTGCCGGATATATTGGAGTTATGAGGGTTTGTTCTCGGTCCAAATGAATATATATAGGCTTATGGGATCACAAAGGGGGTTTACGGAGAGTTTGGGGGATAGAGCAGAGTGAAGAATCGTCAAGTTACACGATATTTTTTCTGCTGTGTATAACTGAAGAACACGAAGAACAAACGCTGCCAAAGGCTGTCGTTAAAAACCGTGGTTTATTCTTGGTTTTGCAACAGTCTTTGCGGCAACATTCAAACAGTAATAACAACACTTTTTAATTATCGTTCATTGTAACAATGTATTTGCAGCGACTCACAAGCGTTGCAATTCCAGATTTTCACCATTTTTGTCTCCTTTTTATCATTTGAAAACACTTTGAGCAATGAAATCATATTTTGAGTGTGTTTCCAACATGATGAGTTAAACCTAATCCTTGGGGATATGGAGGAAGCCGTTGTTTCGGTAAAAGTGGTACATTTCTATTTTTAATTAATTATAACAACTCTATTATGATTTTTGCATTGAACTAAAAATTGTTTATACGATTTTGATTAGTTGGGTGTATTTTCTCTTGATAGAATATGCTTGCTTTAGGGTTTTGATATTCTATGCTTGGATTAACATTTATTCTTTTGGAAATCTACATGTCTAGGAAATAATATTAGAATCAGTTTGAATGCTGGGTTGCATAATTATTATTAAATCACTAATATCGGCCAATGGTGAATTCCTAGACCCATCCTCTCCATAATTTCCACAAACACCTTTTTATATTTGAGTTTGCTATATTCTTAGTTTTATTAAATTTAAAAATCGAACCTTCACAAGTCTCAACGAACCTTTTTACTACAACATACATTGAAAACTATCATCAGTTCGACCGAGCAGTGCTATAACAATCTCCCCCTTTGTCAATTTTAGTGATAAAACTATCAATACATGTGGATTACAAAACAAATAAACTTTGTAGCTTCTCATCCAAATGCTTGATCTCCTTGGTTCTTCAACATTACTCGAAATCTTCGTCACTTCCAAGTACTCCGATAATTCCAAATGTGTTCAACTCAGCATCATAGTTGTTGAAGATCTGTAACAATAACAATGAGAAAACAGTTGCTCTCAATCATTGTTATATAGTGTCATAGTATCATTACACAGCATCTCACAATGAGAACCACTCCACCTTAGTCCATACTTCCCCCTTAGTCCATACTTCATCTCACAATGAGAACCACTCCCCCTTACATAATGATCCGTAAACCATATGTATTTGTAGTGTGAACTACAGATTAATTCTCCCTCTTTTTGTTAATTTAAAATGGCAAAGGTACGAAAACTAGTGGGATCCTCATGAAATTTTCATAGAGATACTTCATGACCAAAAGAAAACAACATATCAACTTGTTTAGATGCCATCATATAGCCGAAACTAAATGCATTCATCAAGGAGTTTATAAACATACAAGATAACCCCTACAATATTCCACAGCCGCACTCCCCACAAAGATTTGGCAATTAAGCACAAGTTCAATTAAGAACTCTCCCCCATAAAATGTCATTCCCGAAAGAACAACAAGAGCGACCTTACTTTTACAAGAACATAAGGATTTCTTTGGACATTAACAAAACTCATGAGACATGAATTTGTATCTAAAAATCTCAATTGAATTAACCAAAAGGAAAATGATCAATTCAATTGGTCATGCTCAACATAAGAGCAACACAGTATATACACAAGGATGTGGATCAAGGAAAGACCAATACTATGGAATAATCAAAGAGTCATTCTATTTTTCATCACTATTTACACAATGACATATAATAGACTTAATATTTGTAAACAAAAGTTCATCATTTCTTCCATCAATATTTGCATAATAACATAAAAGGCTTAACTTTTGTAGTCAAAAGTTCATTCTATCTTTTATCAATACTTTCATACCGACATATAATAAAGATAACTTTTGAACAAATATGGACAGTCAAGGCTCACAAACGTAAACAACATATCCCATAACAATTTGCAATATATAAAACCATAAAGATTAATACTGCAAAAATCATCTTACAAATTATTTTTAGAATCTAAATAAATAAATCTAAAAACATTGCAAGATTAAAACATTGGCAATAGCTATGTGTACTCACAATAATGGTCATTCCAAACCCTAGTTATCCTTCTTAGAAACACAAGAATAAATTCTCATAAGAAGTTTCCTAGACAATAAGAACAACAACTCTAAAAAAAACAAAACCGAAAACACGATAATTTAATCATCATCTTCATCATCGGAGACCATAAAAGTGGTACAGATCTTGTTAGAGCACTGATCGGTCGAACTCGCAAGCGTTGCTATCTCAAGCTTGTTTGTCAAGTTTAGTTTCCAAAACTATAAGTCTTGATTTCTATTCTACTTATAGCTAAGTCTCGGACTAGGATAAAAAGTGTAGTTGAGTTCTAGACTCCATGGCGATCATCATACAAAGACGAAGAAGTACTCAAGGAACTGGTGGAACATCATCGACTAAAAGGTATGTGGAGACTAGAACTTATCTATCACTCAAAAGTTTATCTACTCTATCTCCTATCTTGAGACAAAAAGTCGTATTGCTATATAGACTTTGATTATACACATTTGCTATTTCGAGCCGAATTTATCTCGCTTATCTGTTTCTCGAAATATGTGTTGGTAAGATTTCTCTTTGGACAAGTTCATATTTACAAGTGACGAAAGTCATGTTGATAATTTCAAAATCTTGAAAATCGCTTTGATGAAGCGATCTGACTCTATGGACAGTAAAGTCTCTATAAACGCTTCACCATGGATAAATTCAGAGTATAGAGAAAGTTCTGAGAAACTAGTTATTCTATAGAAGAAGTTGGATAAACAAATCCGGATCAACTCTGATCTTGTTGCAGAAATTGCATTGTATAAGGATTTGAAGTCTGTTAAAAGTCCCTCAATGGATTTGAATAACTCTGTTTATTCTTCTCTAAAGAATGGTCATAAGTCAGATGATAAACAAGGTCTAGGCTTTGTGAAACTTGATAGCACTCAGAACGAGATTAAAGATGTTGGACCATGTATGTTCTGTGACTCTTACAATCACTTTCAACATACTTGTATGTCATTCCGGAAAAGCCTAAAAGTTGCAAGTAATCTTCATAAGAAAGTTGAGCAACTGTTTGCTTCTCTAAAAGTATGTACAAAACAGACAAGAAATCCTAAACAGGATATTAGTGTTAGTATGGGAGCTTTTGCTTTAAAATCAACATCGCCCTTTCAATGGTTTCTTGATAGCGGATGTAGCCGACATATGACAGGTGATCTCACGTGGTTTGTTTCTTCAAACGACTATGAAGGAGGTCCCATGACTTTTGGAGATGGGAGTTGCTGCTACATAAGAAAGAAGGGGACGATCAAACTTCCCGGCGTACCTGAAGTCCATGATGTAGTATACGTAAAAGGTATGACTGCAAATCTTCTTTCTATTAGTCAAATCTGTGACAAAGGCCATAGAGTTGTCTTCAATGCGAATGGATGTGACATTGTGGACAAAACTGTCAAAGTAATTTTTCAGGGAAATCGTGGTAAAAATAACTGTTGTCTTCTGGATACTCAGTTCAGTAACTATTGTAATTTAACTAAGGTGGAATCTACACATCTTTGGCATGAGCATTTTGGTCACATCAATTATTGTCTTCTAACTAAGATCATTAACAAAGAACTTGTTAGAGGCGTTCCCAAAATCAATGCAAAGATTGATGGTGTATGTGGTGCCTGTCAAAATTGTAAACAAACGAAAGTTCACCATAAATCATCTCGAGATATTTTCACTAAAGCTCCACTTGATTTAATTCATATGAACCTCTTCGGACCAATTCAACAACCCACGGTTGCTGGTAAGAAGTATCCTTTAGTTATGGTAGATGATTACACCAGATCCACTTGGGTTGCATTTATATCTCATAAGAATGAAACCCTTGATGAATTCAAGATTATTGTTAAGAGAATCCAGAACGAACAAGGTCGCAAACTAAATAAAATTAGAAGCGACCGTGGAACTGAATTCAAGGACACTAAAGTGTTTGAATTTTGTGATTAACTAGGGATTATTCAACAATATTCACCACCCATCACTCCTCAAGCCAATAGAGTTGCAGAAAGAAAAAAACAAGAACATTCAGGAAATGGCTAGGGTAATCCTCCATAACAAAAACTTACCGTTAAGGTTTTGGGGAGAAGCTGTCTTTACAACATGTTATTTGATCAACCATGTCTACCTACGATCTAAAACCCTAAACACTCCTTATGAGTTGTGGTATGGTAGAAAACCCAACTTGCACTATCTCAGAGTGTTCGGAAGTAAGTACCACATTCTAAAAGATCGAAAACAGAGAGGGATCATGGTCTAATGATACTGTTGGGATCATGGTCTCTTTGAACCCAAAGGTGTCTTTGTGGGACACGTCCTTATTCAATAGGCACAGGCTGATCAGTGTTTTTCTCCTCGTCAGTAGAAAGATCGGGATCAGTGACCGTATGTACAATTTCAACTGAATCTGAAACTTCTTTGACTTTCTCAGTTGTCTCAGTTGGAGGCAATTCATCAGGATAAAAATTATGATGAAAGTCGCTAATATCATCAATGATAACGTTAGCGGATTCCATCCTCACTTGGGTTCTGAGATTAAATACTCGTAAACCACGACTATCAGATGCATAGCCTAAAAAGATACCTTCATCGCTTTTAGTATCAAATTTCCTTCTCTGTTCTCGATCTTTTAGGATGTAACACTTACTTCCGAACACTCCAAGATAGTGTAAGTTGGGTTTTCTACCATACCACAACTCATATGGAGTGTTTAGTTTTTAGACCGTAGATAGACACGGTTGATCAAGTAACATGCTGTGAAGACAGCTTCTCCCCAAAATCTTAAAGGTAAGTTTTTGTAGTAGAGTCCCTTCCTCGAATGATACTATTGGGATCGAGAAGTAAGTGCTGCATTCTAAAAGATCGAGAACAGAGAGGGAAATTTGATACTAAAAGTGATGAAGGTATCTTCCTTGGCTATTCCTCTGATAGTCGTGGTTTTCGAGTGTTTAATATTAGAACCCAAGTTATGATGGAGTCCTCTAATGTTATAATAGATGATATTATTAATTTTCATCATGAAAATCCTCCTGCTGAATTACCTCCAACTGAGACGATTGAGAAAGTTAAAGATATCCCAGAATCAGTTGAAGTCATCCCAGCTGTTATTGATCCTGATGTTTCTAGTGACGAGGAGAAGAGCACTGATCAGGATACTCCTGTTGAACAAGAGCGTGTCCCTCCTAGACACCTCTGGGTTCAAAGGAATCATGATCCCAACAGTATTATTGGAGGTAGAAATTCTACTGCTAAAACAAGAGGATAACTTCAAAATATTTGCAATTTTGTTTGTTATCTTTCACAAGTAGAACCAAGAAGCATTGATGAAGCTCTTAGCGATCCATTTTGGGAGAACGCAATGCATGAATAGCTAAATCAATTTCAAAAACAAGACGTATGGGAACAAGTACCTTGTCCCTTGATGGTTATTTTCAATGATGTTGTAGTAAGAAGGGTTGTCGTTCACTCGGACTTTGTTTGATTGATTTTAAGTTTTAATAAAAGAAAATACTAAAGATAAAGAAAATATATATATATATACAAAATATTGTCACAGGATGAAGAGAGTTACTGGGACTAGGATTTCGTTGAATTCATAACATAGGGTTCAATTTATTTATTCTCAACAATTAAAGCTCAATAAATAAAATTAACATGGACTCTGATTTTGCCAAGGTAGATTCTTAAAAGATTAGTTGTAAAGCCTAAGCATGATGTATCAAAACATTTAAGCTAAGCATACCTCATCAAATTAAATGACAACCAATTAATTCAAATCATATTTCAATTAAAGTTAATGCAAAAGTCTTAAAAAGAATTAAATAATTTTACCCATGTATGAAATTCTTCTTCCTCCGTCGTCCCAGTGTTGGGGTTTAGCTCATCATGTTGGAAACACGCACAAAAGTTGATTTCATTTCTCGAAAATGGTTCACAAATGATGAAATGGGAGAAAAACAATAAAAACCGGATTTGTAACACTTATATCTGTTACAAACCAGCTGTTACAGAGAACGTTAATGATAAACTGTTGCTGTAGCTCTGCGACCCACGCGTGGCAGTCGTTTCTACTGTTGCATGAACGAGTGTCCCATGTGCGTTGTATGTTCTTGGTGTTCTTCACAGCAGCAGAAAAATGGAGATTCTGCAACTCTGAATTTCTCGGCTCTGTAGTGTTCTAAACTTCTCCCAAACTCTACGTCCTCTTCTCTGGTCCCGTAGCATCGTTTATATACTCAACATTTAAAGAAAATCTTGTGAAATAACTCACAATAATCTCCTTTCCTTTTACAGGGAGATACGGCAATAATTCCTTCTCACGCGTCTGATGTTGCTTAACTCACACTAAACTCGTGGTAAACAAGTCCCAGAATGAGTCAAACACATTGTAGCCTCATGTAATCCCCAAAATATAGCAGAAAATATCTCGAGTATTTCTCCCACACACGGCTTTCTCTGTTTTGTTGTGGTTGCACGTTCTAACCATTTTTTATCAAAACTACACACGTTAGCAGCCTTGTTTTGACTTAACATGTCACTCCCAATCAAAATCTCTCCTAATATCTCCACAAATCTTCACATGATGAATGCAAGAATACCCGATTTTCCGACACTCCCTCTTTTGCTTCCACAAGATTATTCGGACAAATGTAATCGATTCCAAGGACCTTACCATCCCTGTTTAGTCAAAACAGGATCTTCTGAGCCAAATCCAGCTATTTAATCTCATTTAAACACGTCCAAAATCTTCCACAGAACTTTCACATTTTCAAATAATTTTTCCCGCCAAAACTGTTCTTAACGAGGAAGAAGATGGTTGCCCCTTAACCAGCGATGGGGTGTGAATAGCGGATGTCTTGAGGGGTGCCTGGGGGTGCCCCTTAGCAATTGGGTTACCCATTATCCAAAGTGGGAGTCCGAATAGCAAATGTCCTCCGGGGGTGTTCCGAGCAACTTTTCGAGCAGAATTTTCCAACAATCTTTATTTCCAAAAAATACCTACAAACACACAAAACACCATAATAAGGACAAAAACGAGTACTAACAATACGAAACATTGAGGAAAAATTTTGTGTCTATCAAACACCCCCAAACTTATTATTTGCTAGTCCTCGAGCAAAACTAATAAAAAAATAAAATTCTAACTCACTAGGTGGCCCCAGTGACCGAGTTAATCTCGGGAGGGTTTACCAGAGGTGTACCCACAAAAACATGACTTCTAAATGGTCACAAGTATCAAAAGAGCCATGAGGACATACAAATTATCAACCTATCTCCAAGTGACTAGAATGCCAGAGAAATTAATGGTGCCAGCTCTAAAGCTGACTGAAGAAAAGGGGAGACCCATCCGCAACTTTGCTAGATAAAGAGATATCCGCTACACACGACTAGATAAAAATTGTAAGATGCGTCCGCTGATTCTGTTTGGATAAGATTAGGAGAGAGAAAAGATGAGAGGGACATCTTGCTACACAACTGGACTAATTACGTGTGATGAGTTAAACCAGTGCTAGAAAGATCTTGTGCCAGATTGAAAGCGGACTAACAAAGCAACCAAATGTATCTTTCTTCGAGTCTCTCATAGTGCTCAGTAGAAACAACGTCTTCTTCGGTCTTCAACTGTTGATGATAAACCATCGAACCTCATAGAACCTTGACAATTAACTCTTTTCTTTGATTTCTTGCTTGACATAAAAATTTCTACTTCCCTATGGACTTATTGAAGAAAAAAAACTAATTATAGAACAAAAAGAACGTAATGATTTTTTTTTTTTTTTCATTTTCTATTTGTTTTTTCTTCATTTTCATTTTTTTTTTTTGACACAAAAATTACAAGACAAAAATCTACATGGCCATGAGAGAAGGACTTAAAAAAAAAAAAAAAAACTTGGATCTTCGCAACTCGTGATGTCTTGGTATCATGAATTCCAACAACTTATATAATTCGCTCTTATAACTTCTTGTAACTAAGTCTTTAACTTTGATTTTTGAATTATTCTTTTCTATTGTTGCTTATAAACCTTAAACGTCTTCAACTTTCTTCATAGATTTTGATGTCGGTCTGCTTGTTGATGATGATAAGTTTCTACTGAGAGAGAGTTGTAATCCAGTAAATAAGACTACACATTATGAGGTTGCTTTGTCTTTCTGGCATTTCTTGACCTACTTGCCTTTCCATAATGGATGGTTAGGTCCATCACGGTTACCCTCTAAAATGAACAAGTTCTCTCCTGAATTTCAAGGATCTCAATGTCTTTTTCTCTAATGTCTCAATAGATCGTTATCCGTAGCATTCCAATTTCTATCTTTTCGGTGAAAACAGTATGTAAACTTATATAACCGGATACCATGTGACGCTAGAAGTTTCAAAAATACAACTAAAAAGTTTCTCGCATACCCCCAAACTTAAATCTAACATTGTCCTCAATGTTCTAAAGATGAAATTAAAAACATGAACAAGGAGAAACTGTTACCATTTGAAGCAAAGAGTTAAGGAAAAATATTACCGTGTTGCAAGAGCATGGGTTACCTCCCAATAAGTGCTAAGTTTAAAGTCTTCAGCCAGACATTGGAAAGGATTAGTCACCTCGAATAATCATATAGCAACAGTCGGAATAACTGCGGGTCATCTGGATCAAAAAGTGCTAACCACAAGAAGAGGAAACTGCCACAGAGCAGTTAGATATCCAACACACCCTCATATATTTTTTTGTTTAAGACAACTACATCTAGTTGTGGTTCGAGTTCAGGCTCTATAAAAGGGTCTAAATAAAATGTTTTCATGGGATATACTCCCTCAAAAGAAGGATTCTTAAGATCAGGTTGTAGAGTCTGGAAATACTAAATTAAGAACTTAGAATCACATAACAATAACCTAAATAACTGGGGATCCTCTAAGTCAATCAGACTTGACTCACACAGTTGACCACAATAGTGGTCATTCTTAATCAAATGTGTCGACCCTAATCTCCTAAAGTAATTAGGTTTAGTCTTAAAATTTAATATTTGACACATCTGAAACTTATACGTTCCCACAAGTGGAAGGAAGGTTTTTGGTGGGAAAACAAAGTCAATCGTGGTATCATAGCCTGGGTTAACCACATCAACCAGAGGATGGGTTTCTAACAACTGAATTTCTTTATGGACACAACTAGGTTCAGGAAAAAGTGTATGAAGATAATCTCTTAAAATGGTTGAGGCACATATGTCAAGTCCCAAGTTAGGGACCTTTCTAAGAGTTAAAGCACATGGAGAATGATAATCACCCCCAAGCTTAGAGTTTTCGGTGTCTCTAAAAAGACTAGTCACAACTTCCCTAATTTCAAGGTCATCTGATTCCTGAAAATGGTCAATTGATTCTTCTAAGTCAGGTACATCCTCACTCATCTCTACGAGTTCATTTTCTTTTTCTAAGTCTATTATTTTTAAATCGCTAGACTCAAAATATATTCGTTCCTCTAAACCATCATTGGCTTCGTAATCAAAAGGAAATACTACATCGTCTAAAAAGAGGGTATCTCTAGTCAAATCCTCATCCTTTTGAATAGTTGAATAATTATTAAAATTATTTGGATTTGAACTAGAAATATTATCATTATTAAGCTCAAATGGAGTAACAAATTCTTGATCACTATGCCTACTAATTTAAAATTCTTCATCAACACTATCCTCATCATAATCATCATAATAATATGAAAATGGTTGAACCTCATCTAGACAAGTAGTGTTACCAATTTTATCCTCGTCATCTTGATTATGTAAATAACCATCCTCATTTTTAGGGGTACTATTGGAAACACTAAGATTATCTCGAGCAGTTCCGTTCTGGGCCTCTAACAAAAGCTTTCGAATCGACTCATATGACTTCATTATGGTATCGTGACTAGAATCACATGACTTCATTATTGTATCGTGACTCGAATCACATGACTTCCTTATTGAATCTAGAAAAAGAAATTTCACTCGTTGCATTGCTTTCGTCCATAACTAAGTTATTCATTTCTGCGAACTTACGTGTCGACTCAGCTAACTTATGTGTTGACTCTAGTAGAGAGGAATTTTGCGCGTACGACCGGTTGGCGTGTGGATAGTAATTGGGATTACCATGGTATGACCCATAACCTTCAAAAGTTTGGCGTTCCCAACCCCTATTCACACTATGGTCATAAAAAGAGTGATGTCCATATTGTTCAGTTGGATATTCATATTCATTGTGATGGCTATTGTAATACCAGTTTGACATCCTAACTGCAAGGGAATTCTACACAAGCACAAACAAGGCTGACTCGACCACAACAAACCTACTGATTTCTAGCAAACAAAAAGCATGATGGCTCCACTTAGATTGTTTTCTAGACCAGATTCTAATCCTTCGAAAGGAAATTCATTACAATCTGAGCAAACCCCTCTGGAATCAATCCGACTTTAAGTACTGAATAGAGGCGAGGGAAGCTGCGTGGAGCTTTGATACCCAAGGCCTCACCGCATTACAAAGCGGCCCAGTCACGCATTCAACTTACGGAAACCATCATGAACTTCGAAGTATGCTTAAAGAGTAACCAATATTTTTCGAATGACTTTCCTATTAAGCTCGTTACCCTATCAGTCTCGTTCTAGTCAAAATTTTAGGCTTAGGTTCGTGTTTGGTTTCGTTTTCATAAGGCGGGCAAGAAGAGAACAGTGATGAAATCCGAACCCTTATCTTGTATGGCCAGTCCTTGCCCTTTACTAGGAAATTAAAGCAGCCGTATTCAAGACCTCAACATATATGCATACAAAATCATCCAGTAAACCCGCTGACAGGGGATTCGCGGGTGTTTAGAATTCTTACCTCCCGTTCCAGATGGGTGATGAATCGTTGAAGTCGACTAGGGCCACTGACTCCTATGTCAGTGTACGAACCCGAGGGGCCGAGACAGTATCGTAACTGTCGTCCTTCCCTGTGCAGTTTATATTTAAATTAACCCTTTATTAGGGTTTAGAATTAATAATGTCCAATGTTCAATGTCCAAAAATAAAAAATAAAAATGTCCAAAAATAAAAGATTACAAAAATAATTACCTAATTACAGTTTCTAAAAAATAATAATAATAACACTATATACAAAATTTTCTTCTTCACTCTGTTCGGATCTCTATTTTCTTTCCTATTTTGGCTTTGCTTTTCTTTTCAGCACTTTCTCTTTTTCTTTCGCTCCACTCCAAATCTGAAAGCAAACAGAAATACCAAAACGCGTAAAAAAGAACAAAAATAATAATTAAAAAAAACCCAAAAACAAATCTATACACAAGTCCGCGTCAGCGACGCCAAAAATTGATGGTTATTTTCAATGATGTTGTAGTAAGAAGGGTTGTCGTTCACTCGGACTTTGTTGGATTGATTTTAAGTTTTAATAAAAGAAAATACTAAAGATAAATAATATATATATATATATATATATATATATATATATATACAAAATATTGTCACAGGATGAAGAGAGTTACTGGGACTAGGATTTCGTCGAATTCATAACATAGGGTTCAATTTATTTATTCTCAACAATTAAAGCTCAATAAATAAAATTAACATGGACTCTGATTTTGCCAAGGTAGATTCTTAAAATATTGGTTGTATATCCTAAGCATGATGTATCAAAACATTTAAGCTAAGCATACCTCATCAAATTAAATGACAACCAATTAATTCAAATCATATTTCAATTAAAGTTAATGCAAAAGTCTTAAAAATAATTAAATAATTTTACCCATGTGTGAAATTCGTCTTCCTCCGTCGTCCCAGTGTTGGGGTTTAGCTCATCATGTTGGAAACACGCTCAAATGTTGATTTCATTGCTCGAAAATGGTTCACAAATGATGAAATGGGAGAAAAACAATAAAAACCGAATTTGTATATTTGTTACACACCAGCTGTTACAGAGAACGATAATGATAAACTGTTGTTGTAGCTCTGCGACTCACGCCTGGCAGTCGTTTCTACTGTTGCATGAACGACTGTCTCATGTGCGTTGTATGTTCTTGGTGTTCTTCACAATAGCAGAAAAATGGCAATTCTGCAACTCTGAATTTCTCGGCTCTGTAGTGTTCTAAGCTGCTCCCAAACTCTCCATCCTCTTCTCTGGTCCTCTAGCATCGTTTATATACTCAACAGGTAAATAAAATCATGTGAAATAATGCACAATAATCTCCTTTCCTTTACAGGGAGATACGACAATAATTCCTTCTCACGCGTCTGTTGTTGCTTAACTCACACTAAACTCGTGGTAAACAAGTCCCAGAATGAGTCAAACACATTGTAGCCTCATGTAATCCCCAAAATATAGCAGAAAATATCTCAAGTATTTCTCCCACACACGGATTTCTCTGTTTTGTTGTGGTTGCACGTTCTAACCGTTTTTTATCGAAACTACACACGTTAGCAGACTTGTTTTGACTTAACAGGTCACTCCCAATCAAAATATCTCCTAATATCTCCACAAATCTTCACATGATGAATGCAAGAATACCCGATTTTCCGACACTCCCTGTTTTGCTTCCACAAGATTATTCGGATAAATGTAATCGATTCCAAGGACCTTACCATCCCTGTTTAGTCAAAACAGGATCTTCTGAGTCAAATCCAGCTATTTAATCTCATTTAAACACGTCCAAAATCTTCCACAGAACTTTCACATTTTCAAATATTTTTCCCGCCAAAACTGTTCTTAACGAGGAAGAAGATGGTTGCCCCTTAACCAGCGATGGGGTGTGAATAGCGGATGTCTTGAGGGGTGCCTGGAGGTGCCCCTTAGCAATTGGGTTACCCATTATCCAAAGTGGGAGTCCGAATAGCAAATGTCATCCGGGGGTGTTCCGAGCAACTTTTCGAGCAGAATTTTCCAACAATTTTTATTTCCAAAAAATACCTACAAACACACAAAACACCATAATAAGGACAAAAACGAGTACTAACAATACGAAACATTGAGGAAAAATTAGACACATAAATGCGTCTATCATCCCTCCAATATCAATATTATTGGTACTAAATGGATATTCAAGAATAAGTCTGATGAATTTGGCACAATTGTCAGAAATTAAGCCAGACTTGTCGCTCAAGGATATTCACAGATTGAAGGTATCGACTTTGACGAAACCTTTGCTCATGTGGAACGCCTTGAGTGCATTCGGTTGTTATTAGCTCATTCTTGTTTTCTTAAGGTTAAGCTGTTTCAAATGGACATAAAATCCGCATTCCTAAACGGAAATTTAAAGGAAGAGGTCTATGTCGCTCAACCTAAGGGTTTTGAAAACCCTGATTTCCCAGATCATTTTCTTAAGCTTAAAAAGGCATTATATGGGTTAAAACAAGCACCTAAAGCCTGGTTCGAAAAACTTACTACTTCTCTTATTAGGAAAGGTTTTTCGAGAGTCGGAGCTGATAAAACTTTGTTTACCAAGTGGAGTGGGAAAGATGTTTTCATTGCTCAAGTCTATGTAGATGATATCATCTATGAAGATGTTTTCAACTTCTGAGAAACTTGCAAAAGATTTCTAAGTCTCTCTTGGCAAAGAATTTTAAATGAGCAATGTTGGTGAATTAAAGTTCTTCTTAGGATTACAAATTCAGCAACATAAGGATAGAATTTACTTATCTCAAGAAAAATATGCTAAGGATCTTGTCTCAAGGTTCGGTCTGGATAAGTCAACTCCAAAACTAACACCTATGCCCACCACTAGTAAACAACACAGAGATGAGAAAGGAGTAAATGTGGAATGAAAAATATATCGATCCATTATTGGTAGACTTTGAAAAAGCGGGGGTACAACAACCTCACCCAATATTTCGATTAGAAATCTGTATGGACTAACTTTAATATACTTTTAAGAGAATCAACTAGATAATCAGACTCAATCTTAATAAAAAGTATATCAAGGAATTAATATCTCCATCTCTCGATTTGATCTTTACTCAAGCAAATGGAAATCTGCGAGTCTTTATCAAATACAAGAGATATAAACTTGGATGGTACCAAAGACCAATATCCAAGAATCAATCAATTTCCAATCAACAACCAAAGGTTGGATTTCATAATTGATCGATACAATGCACAACCTGTGATATTTCAATTATATAACAAAATATAATGCGGAATAGAATCAACACATACTTCAGAAGTTTTGTTAACGAGGAAACCCCAAATGCAGAAAAACCCCGGGACCTAGTCCAGATTGAACACCGCACTGTATTAAGCCGCTACAGCCAATAGCTTACTACAAACTAACTTCGGTCTGGACTATAATAGAACCCTAACCAATCTCACACTGATTCAAGGTACAGTTGCGCTCCTTACGTCTCTGATCCCAGCAGGATACTACGCACTTCATTCCCTTAGCTGATCTCACCCACAACTAAGAGTTACTACGACCCAAAGTCGAACTTTAATGAACAAATCTGTATCACACAAAAAAGTATACGGTGATAGATAAATCTTTCTCCCACAGATAAACCTATGAGTTTTGTTTAGTCTTTTGATAAATCAAGGTAAACAGGAACTAATTGATAATCCGGAATTATATTCCCGAAGAACAGCCTAGTATTATCAATCACCTCACAATAATCTAAATCATATGGTAGCGAAACTAGATATTGTGGAATCACAAACGATGAGACGAAGATGTTTGTGATTTCGTTTTATCTTGCCCTATCGGAGATATAATCTCAAGTCAATTATTCAATTGAACTCGTACGATAGAAAATGGCAAGATCGGATCACTCAGCTACAAGAGAAGTAGTTTCGTCTAGCTTCACAATCCCAATGAAGTCTTTCAGTCGTTAACCTAGAGGGTCTCGAGAAGAAACCTAAGGTTAAAGGAGAATCGACTCTAGCAAAACCAACTAGTATCACACAAGAGGCATGGGGATTTGTTTTTCCAGTTGATAGAGTTCCCCTTATATAGTTTTCAAATCAGGGTTTGCAATCTAAGTTACCTTGGTAACAAAGCTTCAATATTCACGGTTAGATGAAAAACCTGATTCAACCAAGCTAATATCTTTTAACCGTTAGATCGAAACTTAGCTTGTCACACACAAATGAAATGTATTCATTTAGGTTTGAGTATCCGTACCTAAACGTGTACACTTAGTTGGTTCACAAATAGTTAACCAATGGTTATCCATATGAGTAATTTCATATTAATCGTATTCATCTTTCTCATAACTAGTTCAAATGACTCATAAGAACTAGTTCAAGAGTTGTTAAATTTCTTAGGTCTTTATTCATAGACACAATTAAAGCAAAATCGGTTTCATCCACTTGAATCAATTCATGAACAATATAGCCACGGTTTGAAAAGATTGCATTCCTTATAATTTATTGTTTTAATCTCATGAACTACTGATTTGAGAAATAACCAGCTTGGGTACGCGTATGGGTATGCGTACCTTAGCTACCGGATTTGAATTTACAAACTCAGCAGAAATTTTCGGTTCGAAAACTTCCGTGGGTACGCGTACGGGTATGCGTACCTAAGGTGACTGGTTTTACTAGTTTGCAAACTACAAACTCAGCAGAAATTTTCGGTATGAAAACTTCCGTGGGTACGCGTACGGGTACGCGTACTCAACCTGTCTCCTTCACTAATACCACATGCACACATATGCACGCACTTGGTTTCCGGCACATGGATTTATACACTAATGTGCTAACACACTATATATAGTTGTTAATCTCAACTCTACATTTCAATCATTGAAATATTCTTCTATAATGTTATAACAATCGTTATTCACGACTATCATCATCAAAGCTATTTTCAAGATTGAAACGTCATCATGACTTTCGTCACGGGTAAAGATGAAAATGGTTAAAGCGAAAGCTCACCAACACATATTTCGAGAAAATGATAGGTGAGTAAACTCGGCTCGAAATAGCAAATGTGTATGTATGAAAACTATCATACTTATACGATTATTGTCTCAAGAGTAGGAGATAGAGTAGACTTTTGAGTGATAGATGAGTTCAAGTCTCCACATACTTTTTTATCATATGAAGTTCCAATTGTTCCTCGAGTAGTTCTTCGTCTTTGTAAGATGATCGTCGTGGAGTCTGGAGCTCAACTACACTTAACTATCTTAGACCAAGACTTAGTCATAAGTAAACTAGAAATCAAGACATATAGTTTTGATCACTAATATTGACAAACATGCTTGAGATAGCAACGCATGCGAGTTCGACCGAGCAATGATCTAACATCCTTTTATATCTTACAACTACTAGACCTGATATTGCTTTTAGTGTTGGTTGTTGTGCTAGATTTCAGGCTAATCCAAAGGAATCTCATCTTGCAGCTGCAAAAAGGATCATACGATATGTGAATCACACGGTTGGGTATGGTCTATCTTACACTTTTGATACTAACACTGACCTTTCTGCTTATTCAGATGCTGATTGGGCAGGATGTGTAGAAGACAAAAAAAGTACATCAGGGGGTTTCTACTACGTAGGACAAAGTCTTGTGGCTTGGCATAACAAGAAACAAAATTCACAATCCCTGTCCCCATGTGAAGCAGAATATATTGTTGCCGGCTTATGTTGTACTCAACTTCTCTGGATGAAACAAATATTGGATGATTATAGAATTGATACTGGAATAATGAAGATCTTTTGTGATATCTCTAGCGCGATTCAAATCACTGAGAATCCATTTGAGCACTCAAGAACAAAGCACATTGATATAAGATACCATTTTATTCAAGATCTTTATGAAAATGGTATCATAAATATGGAATTTGTGCCTTCCGAACAACAATTGGATAATATTCTTACTAAACCATTAGACATTGCTACATTTCAACACTTACGTCAGTCTATTGGTGTTGTTTTGGTTCATTATTTATTCCTAAAACTCTTGCCCCTGTGCTTATCTCGATGTTTTGGGAAATTGGGTTTGGAACTCCATTAAGTATTTACTTTAATTCAAGTTGATTTTCTGTCAGGTTTCTGAGTGTAATAATCCAAATAAATCCTTCATTTCTTGTGAAAGTAAGGTCGCTCTTGTTGTTCTTTCAGGAATGACATTTTATGGGGGAGAGTTCTTAATTGAACTTGTGCTTAATTGCCAAATCTTTGTGGGGAGTGCGGCCGTGGAATGTTATAAGGGTTATCTTGTATCTTTATAAACTCCTTGATGAATGCATTTAGCTTCGGCTATATGATATCATCTAAAAAGTTGATATGTACT
Source organism: Papaver armeniacum (assembly GCA_023531295.1). NCBI lineage: Eukaryota > Viridiplantae > Streptophyta > Magnoliopsida > Ranunculales > Papaveraceae > Papaver > Papaver armeniacum. The sequence goes on from JAJJWW010002533.1 coordinate 134,012, forward strand.
TTCTTTTGGTCATGAAATGTCTCTATGGAAATTTCATTAGGATCCCACTAGTTTTCGTACCTTTGCCAATTTTATTGACAAAAAGGGGGAGAATTAATGTGTAGTTCACACTACAAATACATATGGTTTTCGGATCATTATGTAAGGGGGAGTGGTTTCCATGTGAGATGGAGTATTATTGACTAAGGGGGAGTGATACATATCACCATGGTATTGTTGTAAAAGTTGTGATACAATTGAGCTTTGATATTGTGTAATAATACTATGACGCTGTGTAACAATGATTGAGAGCTTTTGTTTTCTCATTGTTATGGCTACGGATTTTCAACAACGATGATGCTATACTTATAACCTTTGGAATCATTGGAGTACTTGGAAGTGACGAAGATTTCGAGTAATGTTGAAGAACCAAGGAGATCATGCATGTGGAAGAGAAGCTGCAAAGTTTATTTATTTTGTATTCCATATGTGTTGATAGTTTTGTCACTAAAATTGACAAAGGGGGAGATTGGTAGAGCACTGCTCAGTCGAACTCGCAAGCGTTGCTATCTCAAGATTTTTTGTCAAGTTTAGTTGCCAAAACTATAATAAGTCTTGATTTCTAGTCTACTTATAGCGAAGTCTCGGACTAGGATAGAAAGTGTAGTTGAGCTCTAGACTCCACGGCGATCATCATACAAAGACGAAGAACTACTCAAGGAACTGGTGGAACTTCATCGACTAAAAGGTATGTGGAGACTTGAACTTATATATCACTCAAAAGTCTATCTACTCTATCTCCTATCTTGAGACAAAAGTCGTATTGCTATATAGACTTCGATTATACACACTTGCTATTTCATTCAGAGTTTATCTCGCTTATCTATTTATCAAAATATGTGTTGGTAAGCTTTCGCTTTGTCCAAGTTCATCTTTACAAGTGACAAAAGTCATGTTGATTATTTCAATATCTTGAAATCGCTTTGATGAAGAATAGTTTGTGAGTAACCTCTATTTGACATCCTCTAAGAATATTTCAATGATTGAAATGAGAGTTTAGAATATATAACCTTGAATGGATATAATCATTGTATGTGAACTCATACTTTTGTAAGTCCAAAATCCTTGAACCAAAGTATGCGTACTTTGCTACTTAGGATAGCCGAAACTATCATGTACGCGTACTGTCGGAAGTTTACGTCCCGTGAAATTTTGGTGGAGTTTTTGAACTGAAAACAAACTTATTCCGGGTACTTAAGTATGCGTACCGATATGCATACTTGAGTAGGTTATTTTCTAAAAACGGTTTATTCGTGAACTTAAACTTATATAAACTAAGGAATGCATATTTGCAAATCGTGGCTATAAAGTTCATGAATTGATTCGAATGAATCAAAATTATTTTTGCTTCGATTGTGTCTTGTATACTTCTATGAGATCTAAGCAATTGAACAACTCTCTTACTAGTTCTTTTGAGTCATTTGAACTAGTTATGGTGAAGATGAATATGGTTGATATGAAAGTGCTCATATGGCTAACCACTTGGTTAACTACTATTGAACCAACTAGGTGTACACATTTAGGTACGGTTACACAGACCTAAATGAACGTGTATTTCATTTGTGTATAACAAGCTAAGTTCGATCTAACGGTTGAAAGATATTAGCTTGAATCTAATCAGGTTTTCATCTAATGGTGAATATTGAATTCTTTGTTACCAAGGTAACTTAGATTGCAAACCCTGATTTAAAAGACTATATAACTCTAGCAACTGGGAAACCTAACCCCCACACCTCCTGTGTGATACTAGTTGTATAAGCTAGAGTCGATTCTCCTTTAACCTAAGGTTTCTACCGAGACCCTGTAGGTTAAGGACTTGAAGACTTCATTGGGAATGTGAAGCCAAACCCAACTATTTTTCTCTGTAGTTGCGTGATCTGATCTTGCTGATTCTATCATATTGAGTAAAATTGAAATAATTTACTCGAGATTAATTTCTCAGATAGGCAAGATAAAATTAATCACAAACATCTTCGTCTCATCGTTTGTGATTCCACAATATCTTGTTGCACTAGTCGATTAAGATTATTGTGAGGTGATTGATAATTCTAGGTTGTTCTTTGGGAATATAAGTCCGGGTTATCAACTGGTTCCTGTTCACCTTGATTTATCAAAAGACGGAACAAAACTCGTAGTTATTTCTGCGGGAGATAGATTTATCTATTCCCATAGACTTTTCTGTGTGATACATATTTGTTTATTAAAGTCTTCGACTTTGGGTCGTAGGAACTCTTAGTTGTGGTAAGATCAGCTAAGGGAATCAAGTGCATAGTATCCTGCTGGGATCAGAGACTTAAGGAGCGCAACTGTACCTTGAATCAGTGCGTAGTATCACGGGGTTTTTCTGCATTCGCGGTTTCCTCGTTAACAAAACTTCTGGTGTCTGTGTTATTTCTTTTCCGCATTAAATTTTGTTATATAATTGAAATATCATAAGTTGTGCGTTGAATCAATCAATTGGGAAATCCGACCTTTGGTTGTTGATTGAAATTGATAGATACTTGAACATTAGTCTTTTGTACCGTTCAAGTTAATTTTTCTTGTATTCAATTAGACTCGCAGATTTCTATTTACTTGAGTAAGTATTGAATCGAGAAATTAAGATATAAGTCTTTGATATACTTTTTATTAAGATTGAGTCTGACTGTATAGTTGATTCTCTTAAAAGTATGTTGGAGTTAGTCCATACAGATTGCTAAGCGAATTATTGGGTGAGGTTGTTGTATCCCCACTTTTTCAGATCTTATCCATGTCCTCCTTGATTTCAGGAAACTTAGTAGAAATCACAAGTAATTGTTCTTGTAAACACTTTACCTTGGCATCAATTTTACAAACACCCTTGTGAATTTGGTGAAGAAGCTTCATGGAGGAAGAAGCACATGATTCAATAAGAGTGTCGCATCTTTGTCTTTTCCAAGCATTCTCCTTCATACGTTTGAAAGTACAAGGGCGAACAAGCTTGAGAGTTCCAATAGAGTTGCCAATTGGAGCAATGAAGAAGGTGCGACAAATTTGCTCAATCAAGCATGGATAACCTAACTACTTGTTGGAAGATTTCATCGACAACATTTAATAAATGATAAACCCACATATGTCGAGACTTTGAGTTCCCATCTCAAGGAAATAGACCAACTCCGCAAACTCACGACCCCAACAAGAATTCTCAATCGTGGAGGGATAAAGATTAGAAATACCAATTTTTTCAAAAGACATCAAGGCAAGACTAAGATGAGTAGTAGGAAATTTTACTTCATTCCAATCAAAACTCTTACCACAAAGACCATTAGAAATGGTTTCATAAGATGGTATTTCACGACTAGGTCTTGGAAGGCGAAAGCTCCCTAAGGGAATTTTGCTAATCCTTCAAAATTAACCATGCATTAACAATAATTATAAGAGTTGTTAGCATAGAAGATTCTTGTAAGAGTGTCAAAACCTTCACCAAGACCATCAAACATATTCCCAAGATTAAATTTTTCAAAACATACCAAATCTTCTTTATGTCCACTAACAAAATCCAATTTCTTTTTTGGAATAAACCCATTATATGAAATATTTTCAAACACCTTGCCACAAATATCATTGACAAATCTAATCCTAATGGAATTTTGATCTATAGGTAAGATCATGCTAAAAGAAGATGAAGAACCCAAGTTTTTTGAAACCTTGAAATTCCTCATGAGATCTAGAAATTGAAAGAGATTGGACAAAGAGAATACTTACTTGGTATGTTCCTTGAAAACCCTTTCACTTTTTGATCTCCACAGGTGATTTAATGGAGAAAATCATGAACCCTAGAAGAGTTCAGGAGCGCGGACAAGAAGGGAGGTAGAATAAGGGTACGGGTACCACGTATACCAGCTGAAGGGATTGGACCCGTTCATGAACCGTGAACCACAAAACAAAAGAAGGATTTCTTAATCCAAGGTTCGCACACTGAGAGGATCACTACTGTGCAGTAAATGAAGGTAGGAAGAACTTCAACACCTTAATTTCCCTTAGAAAGAAGAGAAAATAAAAAAAGAAAAACAATTAACCCAAGCACAGAAAAAAAAACTCAACCGTTACTTGCCCCTTCTCAAGTTATATACAGATGGTGTGACAATCCAAACCATTTCCCTGGGTTTAATTCGACCCGTTTGAGTTTAAAATCGTAAGAATAGTGTTAAAGAAACCCAAGTTAAGGGTGCTTTCATGAGTGCCCAAAATCTAAAATATGGCTCTTGGAGGGGCAACTAATTGCCTTAATCACAAATTTGGGTGCCTAAATGACTCTCCATGCCTTAATCAGTTTTTAGTTAAAATAAAAACTGAGATTCCAAGAGTAATGAGGAGAAAAAAAAAAAGAGCCTTTGGGAGCTCTTCCCTTCTTCTTCCTTTATTCGGCAATTTCTTTCTTTTTTCGGAGAGAACAAGGAGGAAGAAAATGCATTGAGTTTACTATTTGAGATGGGAATAAATTGATTTTTAGAGCTTGTTGTTAAACCGGAAGGATCAAAAGATAATTTGGTCGTCACTGATTTTCCTGGTTAACCGATGGCTGGTGCTATGAAAGTCTATGTACAGGTATAGGATTTGTTTTTGAGGTCCAGTGACAAGTGATTTTGAGTTCGGAGTGACGGATGGAATTTCTGGTCGTGATTACCGGTTGAGAAACCGGAATTGCAACCATGGATTATGGGTGTTTTCTTTTGGAGTTTATGAGATGAAATCAAAGTCAGTAAGGAGTGGGAAAGTACATCGAGTTTGCTGGAGCTTGGGTTATTTTTAGAAAGATGAATTTCTCAGGTGTGGAAGCTCCAAGAGATGCTTAATACAGCAGGGAAAACCATGCCTCTCGACACCAACATAACCGCACATTAAGTGTTTGGGAGAAAGCCTGGAAGAAAATAAAATGGGTAAAAATTCTTAATGTATTCTCCATTTACTTTAATCTTGTTAAATATTAGATCAAGAGGAAATGCATTCTTGTTGCTCAAATATGCCTGTTAGTTTCATGACGAAATTTGCTATATACGTTAATTGGTGTTCCGTGAACGTATACTTTTACTTCGCAAACAACAGATGTGTATGGAAATGTTTTTGAATTTCTTGCTTGCTAGTTCTAGTAAATATATTTAATCTAGCTAGTATTACTAGAAATGATTATTAACTGCAATGTTGAAATATGGTTGTATCCTAGTTTAGGGAAACTTGTAGTATATGGATTGTGCCTGGCTAGCTATTTCGATCATGTAAGTTGTTCATTTTTAGTCAAAAATGTTTATAAACAGGTATCAATCTTGTGAAATAAACTATATTAGCGTGCTCCATGTGTTCCTTAATCTACTAAAATGAAAATTTAGACTATCCTAAGCGTGTTAACCTTAGACCTGAGGTCTGCTCTGCTGGCCATAGGGAGATACGCGTATTTTATAATCTCCACATCTTATTTGGCTGGAGGTTGGATACATTATGGTCCTAATGGATTCCAAATTATAGGGTTTAAGGCGCAACAGTATCAACTACATTTGTTGTTTATAATCTCGTTCCTTCTGTTTCTTGCATTAGTGAAGATGGTGTACCATTTTTTAGGTTAATTGTTTACACTAATATTTTCGGTTGGGATTGTTGTTGTTGCTCATGGCAAGACATGTTCTATAAGTATGTTTTGTTTTTGCACATACTTGAGATCATAGATTTTAACAGTAGAGTGGTATAACGAGCTAAGCTATATATGTTGCACAAATAAGTGGAGGCACATCTTTGTTGTGAGTTAACAACTTTGGCTTGGATGCATGTACATGCAAATGAATGTATCTTGGATGTCATGGGTTAGGGTCTAGGCTCTCGAAGTTGGGCACCATAAATTGTGTATGGATTCAGAGAGTGAACTTGGAGAATCTCTAATACGTAGGATATATATAAAGCTCAACTAAATAATTAATTTAGTCATAGTTTTAGCTAGAGTCTGAAATGTAATTGGGTTGCTAGAATAAGCTTGTTTTTATTCCATTCCGAGCTTTCAGTGACCGAGACTCCCAAGAGTTCTTTGTTTATTTCTACACAATCCAGTTATTGCATTCGAATTTGTATTTTTAAGGATTCTCGCTTCATAACCAGATAATTACATACTCGTTGTCGAATGTAGATTCAGACTTGTCTTGGGAATTATCTGTGAGCCGGTTTAATGTTGTGTCGACTTATATTAGAAAATGCTCCAATTTTTTGACACAATGGTAGCTCTAGAAATGTGCCAAACGGGAGTATTCTTGGTCCCTAGGATAATATTGGGGTTCATTTTCATGTATAGATTGTTTGTTATTTTTAAGTGGCAGTATACATCGATGCAAGATACAAAAATGTTTTAATGTGAATATTTAGTCGGTGATGGGTCTTATCGTTTGTAGTATTTTTGATACATTCTCTTCGATTTAGTGAGCAACCCGATGCAAATATATTTGCTTGACTGGCGGTGGCAAGAGCCTAAACCAAATATGGTCTCCAAACATTTTATATGGTCTAGTGACAGACGCCATGGCATTCATTCATTGAAGATCAATTTTTCATTCTATAGAAGATCAATTTTTTCATTCTTAATCATTGTTCGAGTCCCGGGATCTGCAGGTACCGGTATGCCGGTATGCGAGCATATTAACCTTGTTAGGAATGAGTATGAAATAAATAAGGTTTGCCTGAGCACCGTATGCGCCTGGAGTGTAAGTTGGGAAAATGAGATGCAGGAAAGGATTTCGTTCGAGTAGCAATCCTTGCACTATATTTTAAGGGTTTTCCTTTAGCATTTGACTTATAGCGGAGAAGTGCAACTTTTATTAACATAATTATGCCCTTTATCATGTTTTTGCTTTACTTTCATTTAGCCTTTAACTGGGTTGCTAGCATGAATGCCTGCTTAACATTCACTCTTGGTGTTTCGCTATAGTCCAGCTATTTCACAGGGCCTAAACCCGTATGCCGGAGCCTTGATTACTTTTGGTTGGATACAAATTGTTGTTGGCTGTAATGTAAGTTGTGAGTTGGCATTTTAGAAAATATGAATTTTTGTGGGGTACCATTGGCTTACCCAGAGTAGTACTCTAATCGAAGTTCAGTCTATATATTCCAGAAGCAATCGGTTTACTTGATATCCGGTGAGAAATAGTTGCTACCATTATGGGTAGTTCATACTATCTAAAACAAATGACGAACTACGGTCGTGCTTGATCCCTTCGAGCAACGGAGAGGGTACGTAGGCAGCCGCCATGCGGTTCAGCACAACACTACAAGGGTGTTCATATCATCGGAAAGATTGGTTGTTGTTTTGGCAGTTCATACCATCTATTCGGAGATGATTGCAACCTTGTCACCGGCAACTGGTCATGAGAGTTATTAGTAGTGGAAACTGGCCATGGAATCTTAGTATTGGCAACTGGTCATGAGAGTTATTAGTAGTGGCAACTGGCCATGGAATCTTAGTAGTGGCAACTGGCCATGAGAGTTATTAGTAGTGGCAACTGGCCATGGAAATCTTAGTAGTGGAAACTGGCCATGAGAGTTATTAGTAGTGGCAACTGGCCATGGAGATCTTGGTAGTGGCAACTGGCCATGGAAATCTTAGTTGTGGCAACTGGCCATGAGAGTTATTAGTAGTGGCAACTGGCCATGAGAGTATTGGTAGTGGCAACTGGCCATGGAAATCTTAGAATTGGCAACTGGCCATATAAGTCTATTATATTATTGGCAACTGGCCATCTCTCATTTTGACAACTGGTCGTCTCTCATAATTGGAGAATAAATACTAAGTGTGCTTGCTTATAATACAGTTTGGGTGATTCAAATTCGAGTAGCTCAGAAGAATTTGAAGGTCCGGTTACTTGAGTGGCGTATCGGAGAGTCGGAGTTTGCTAAGCGGACCGAACCCAGTTCGCTGGAAGTCCAGATTCACCGATCTGTCACAGATGGGGTAGATCCAAGTTTGTTACCAAGAGGCTACCTTTGCAGAGAGAATCTCATGCAACATTTCCGGTTGATATTTGTGAATTGTACCAGTGGTATAATCAAAGTAATGATAATACTCAGGGTTAAAAGGATTTTTTGAATTTCTTTTCTTACAACAAGAAAAGACGTTTTCTGACAATTAGAACCTACATAAAACTCATCAGGCATCTTTTTATCGATCTCACATGATTTGGTAGTAAGCGTAGCTTGTACATCATGAATACATGATTTGATAGGTACAAAACTTTTATCAGAAAAATTCTTATCTTTAATAGAATTAAGTTTTTCTAAGAATCTAAAAACGTTTTCAAATGCTCTAAATTGATCTTTTTCAATTGATCCATCATGATAGTATTCCTCAATTAAATAGATTAAGAATTAATCTAGTGAGATTCCATATCTTTGAGCGCAGACAACGTTTTCTCAAACTTCCTTTCTCAGAAGAACTTTTAATTTTTCCTCTAGATTGTTTCACATCATCTAAGTTTTCCAAAGTCTTAGATGAAATGATATTATCATGAGAAACCAAAGGTCTGGTCCATAATAATCTTTGAACAATCTTTAAAGAATTTTGGCGCGCGTTACAGATGCCAAGAGCAAATTTCCCAAAGAGATTTCTCATGAGGACAAAACTTTAAGGATCAGTCAAACACAAACTTATACTTTCAAGAGAATCAACTAGACAAAATCCAATATACTTTCAAGAGAATCAACTAGACAGTCAGACTCAATCTAGAGAGAAGTATATCAAAGAGTTTTATATCTCCAACTCTCAGTTCAATCTGCAATAAACAAATAGGAATTTACGAGCCCGGTTGAATATAAGAGAAATAACTTGAACAGTACCAAATACCAATGTTCATGGATCAACCAATTTCAATCAACAACCAAAGGTTGGATTTACCAATTGATCGATTCAACGCAAAACCTGTGATATTTCAATTATATAACAAAATATAATACGAAAAAGAAATAACACAGACACCGGAATTTTGTTAACGAGGAAAACCGCAAATGCACAAAAACCCCGGGACTTAGTCCAACTTTGAACACCACACTGTATTAAGCCACTACAGACACTAACCTACTACCAATAAACTTCGGACTGGACTGTAGTTGAACCCTAATAAATCTCACACCGATTCAAGGTACAGTTGCGCTCCTTACGTCTCTGATCCTAGCAGGATACTACACACTTGATTACCTTAGATGATCTCACTCATAACCAAGAGTTGCTACGAATTAAAGTCGAAGACTTGATAAACAAATCTGTCACACACAGAAAAAACTATTGGAATAGATAAATCTTTCTCCGGTAGAAATACCTACGAGTTTTGTTCCGTATTTTGATAAATCAAGGTGCACATAAACCAATTGATAAACCAGACTTGTACTCCCGAAGAAAATCCTACACTAGTGGGAATCGAGATTTCACGACCGACAAAGCAAGTCATTTAACTCTATCTATGACTTGCTTTGTCGGTCGAAGAAAGGGCCGCTGTTTGAGCGTCTTTTCAACTATGACGTGTCTCTGGGGGTCGTTGAAAATCTTATATCAACGACCGATTTTAACGGTCAAAACTTTATGACTGTCTTCGATCGGTCATAGATATAAATCTTAATATAAAAAAAAAATAGATTCAGATTGGCTGTCTGGACTGACTGAATCTAACTAAATCTGAAATCAAACAGAAATGAAACTCAAATGAAAACCAAATTCAAATGAGAATCAAATGAAACTCAAATTAGAATTCAAATGGGAATCAAATGAAACTCAAATTATAATTCAAATGAGAATCAAATGAAAACCAAATTCAAATCAAATAAAAATGAGAATCAAATTAAACTTGCACACAAATAATTATTCAATTTAACATTCATTGGTTTCAAATCACACAAAGGATTAGAATCTGTAGTTCTGACCAGTGTAATCTGTAGTTCTTGGATTCGATTACAAAATGATCAAACATTCAAACGCTCTAAATATCTCAAACAACCACGTGAAATTATGATATAGTTCTAGTGCAACGCCAAGGATAGATCCACTGATGGTATAAATTTTTCTTGAAACCTCCAGTATATTGTGATTGTTCTTGGTGTTTCATCGGTTCTTGATGTTGCTAGTAGAGCAAGGGAAGCTCCATTTACAGCAGGAACAAGGCTGCAAAAGATAGATGTAGAGACTAAAGTCACTTCAACATATGAAAATAGGTAAAAGGAGAAGGAGAAACAGAGATAGCTAAGCAGCAACTAACCATGATATGGTGCCACTTCGATCTAACTTCTGCATGAGAATGATTCTAGAGTGGGCATTCAAAGATTGTACATGAAAACAAACTAACTTATCAAGTGCCAATAATTAGCCATGTATCAAGAGTTAAGATTTATCTTTGGTCAATTCAAGGGTGACATGTAGGAATACTAACATTCATTCACAGCTACAAATATATTATATAGTAACATGTTAGAAAAAGCACTGATTGGTTGAAGTAAACATTTTTGAGAAAAGAAAAAGGTACCCTAGATCCAATTAAGTTCATTAGGGTCAATTCTTCTATCTTTAACGATTTATCCTATTACTTATCAAACAGAAAAGAAAAAGGAAAATGGCAGTTTCCCACCTTGATGATCGTCCCTGTAATTTCTAATTGCATGTTCAAAATCTGAGCGGATCTAACATCTTCCAGACGTGCAAACTGGACAAAACCAAACCCTTTGAACTATCCAGTCTCCTGGTCAAGAGGCAATTGCAACATCTCCACGACACTGAAGGGTTCAAACACCTGGAAACAACAATATCAACCCCAAATCAGATTAAGTTTCGACATCGCACATATTTCCTATTACTCAACATAGCACATAGTAATCTTTACAATAAAAGGAGTGGTATAACATAATCATGAGTAACAAGAAAGGGCCCAATAGCATATCTAAATCAAATGATTAATTTTCAGATTTTAATATTATAATGGGTTATAGCATAATCTTATGTCTTTGGACCAAATTTATATACACCTTCATTTACCATCTTTTCATATATTATGGATCAAGGAAAAAACAAATTAAGATAGAGATAATGCAATAGTCTCCTTTTCAAAAAGTAGTGTCAAGTTGTGAACTGCACAAAAACAAGTCTAAAAAAAAACTACCTGACAAAGTTGTTCTTCTGTGATGTTGCCATCAGCATCTGCAAACAACTCGGCGTTTTGAAGAAAATCATAACTAAGTTAATAGAGAACAATCTAAATGCCTCCATGAGCTAAACCTATAACGCTGGGATATAATTCGAGACTTCAAAATGATAACTAATTAAGTTGTCGATAAAAAAAACCAATGTTTCCGAGCCATGCAAGATAGTTTTCAAACCAAGAACCAATAATAGAAGATACCACAGAAACCATCTAGGTTACAAAATTCAAGTTAATAATTATGAAACATACCAAGAAAGCAATAGAAAACAGTTACTGATAGATACATTTTTGTGTCTATTTTGTTCTCAATGCTCTGTATTGTTAGTGCTCGATATTGTACTAATTATGTTTTTTTGTGTGTTTGTAGGTTTTTTTGGGCAATAAACATTTTTGGAAAATTCGGCTCGAAAAGTTGCTCGGAACACCCCCGGAGGACATTTGATATGCGGACTCCCACTTTGGATAAGGGGTAACCCAATTACTAAGGGGCACCCAACTGATATTCGCACCCCCAGTTGTTGGATAAGGGCTGGCCTTCTTCATCGTTTGAATTTTGGTTTTGGCGGGAAATTGTTGCAGCACCGGCCAGAGATTAGGGTTTGTAATTTGGTAATGTTTTAGCGAGATTCAATAGCTGTAATTGCTCGGGAACACTTGACTGGGCTCAACAGGGGTGGTATGGGCTTCAAAATCAACCGGATTTGGATGGATAATCGGCAGTGAAGGAAACAGGGTAACTCGGGTTTTGGTTACATCATCCCGAGTTCTGTGTTTTGCGGGTATATGTCTATAGAGTAGTTTACTCTATATATGTCGTGTTTGGAACGTGTAGGATCCTGTTTAAAGTGTGTTGGCTAAAAATCAACGCGTGAAAAAGAAAGAAAGGAAAGAAAATATTTTTCCTTCACTGCCGAGTAATGGAAAATTTTGTGGAGTTATGAGACGTCATTCTTGGTCCTGAGAGTATATATATGGTTCTGGGGAAGTATAGAGGGGTTATGGAGAGTTAGGGAGAGGTATAGAGCAACAACAGAGTCATAAATTGGAGTTACAGGGAACTACCATTTCTGTTGCTGCTGAAGAACACGAAGAACATCAACGCACAAGGGACCATCGTTCTTCTACAGTGACAACTACACTTAGCCGAGGGTCGTAATACGGAAGGCAGACTTAAAATTTCAGCAACAGCAACACTTTACATGTATCGTTCTTCAGAATGATCCGTTTGTAACAATTAAAATCATACAAATCGGGCTTTTCATCTCTTCTCCATTGTTCATCATTTGTAAACCATTTTTGAGCATTAATAATGATTTTTGAGCAAGTTTACACCATGATGAGCTAGAACCCATCACTGGGACGACGGAGGAAGCAACTTTTCATGATTGTGGTAAATGAATTAATTCTTTATATGACTTTTTGCATAGATTTAATTGTTTTATGATTTCTATTAATTATACATTATTTTGTCCGATGTCGCATGCTTAGTTTAAATTACTTTTGATGCGTCATGCTTACAACTTACAGATAATGTTTTATGAAATCTATTTTTGGCAGAAAATTAGAGTCACAACTTCTTTTGTTTGATCTATATTGTCTAGAGTTAATGACTGAACCACAAGAATATGAAAAGTAGTGAAATCCTGCGTCCTAGTGACTCTTCATCCTGTGACAATATTTGTATATATTTTTCTTTTATTTCCATTTATTAATTCTTAAAATCAATCTCGTCAAGTCCGAGTGAACGACAACCTTTCTTACTATAACATCATTGAAAGAAACCATCACTTTTTGGCGCCGCCGACGCGGACTTGTGTATAGATTTGTTTTTAGGTTTTATTTTTCTTTTTATTCTTTTTGTTCTTTTTTAGAAGTTTTGGTTTTTCTATTTGCTTTTCAGACTTGGTGCGGAGCTTATATAAAAGAGAAAGTGTTGAAAAGTAAAGCGAAGCCAAAGAAAGAAAGAAGAGAGAAAATCCAAAGGAGTAAAGAAGAATAATTTTGTGTATAGTTAATTTATTTTTATTAGATATTTTTTTTTTTTTTAGAAATTGTAATTAGGTAATTATTTTTGTAATTTTTATTTTTATTTTTGGACTTTTTAAGTTTTGGACTTTTGGACATTATTTTTTTTTTAAAACCCTAAGGAAGGGTTATTTAAATATAAACTGCATAGGGAAGGACGACGATTACAATATCGTCTCGGCCCCTCGGGTTCGTACACTGACATAGGAGTCAGTGGCCCGAGTCGACTTCAACGGTTCATCCCCCGTCTGGAACGAGAGGTAAGAATTCTAAACACCCGCGAATCCCCTGTCAGCGGGTTTACTGGATGATTTTGTATGCATATATGTTGAGGTCTTGAATACGGCTGTTTTAATTTCCTAGTAAAGGGCAAGGACTGGCCATACAAGATAAGGGTTCGGATTTCATCACCGTTCTCTTCTTGCCCGCCTTAGGAAAACGAAACCAAACACGAACCTAAGCCTACTATTTTGAATAGAACGAGACCGATAGGGTAACGAGCTTAATAGGAAAGTCGTTCGAAAAATATTGGTTACTCTATTAAGCATACTTCGAAGTTCATGATGGTTTCTGTGAGTTGAATGCGTTACTGCGCCGCCTTGTAATGCGGTGAGGCCTTGGGTATCAAAGATCCACGCAGCTTCCCTCGCCTCTATTCAACTTAGTTAAACTCGGATTGATTCCAGAGGGGTTTGCTCAGATTGTAACGAGTTCCTTTTCGAAGGATTAGAAGCTGGTCTAGAAACAATCTAAGTGGAGCCATCATGCTTTTTGTTTGCTAGAAATCAGTAGGTTTGTTGTGGTCGAGTCAGCCTTGTTTGTGCTTGTGTAGAATTCCCTTGCAGTTAGGATGTCAAATTGGTATACCCGATGCAACGAATATCCAACTGAACAATATGGACATTACTACTTTGACCATAATGTGAATAGTGGTTGGGAACATCAACCTTTTCAAGGTTATGGCTCATACCATGATGTGACCAATTACTATCCACATACACACGGGTCATATGAGCAAAATTCTTATGTTTCTCCTTTAGAAGAGTCTCTCGGGAAATTAGAGGAGACGACACGTAAGTTAGCTAAGATGAATAACTTAGTTTATGACGAAAGAAAACTTTCTTTGGAAGAGACCCTTTAGAGGATAGCTGAGTCGACACGTAGACTTGAGTTAGAGACGAACGAAAGTATTGCTCGAAATAACTGGAATTGCCAATATAGTGTATCCAATAATACCCTTGAGAATGAAGATAGTTATTCGCATAATCAAGATGACGAGGTTAGAATTGGTAACAATACTTGTTTAGGTGAGGTTCGATCATTTTCATGTTATTATAGTGATGATCATGATGTGGAACGTGTTGATGAAGAATCCGGAGTTTTTAGGCATAGTGATCAGGAATTTGTTTCTCCAATTGAGCTTTATAATGATAGTAATATTTCTGGTTTAAATCCAAATAATTTTAATAATTATTCACCTATTCAAAAGGATGGGGATTTGACTAGAAGTATCTCCGTTTTTAGACGATGTAGAATTTCCTAGTTACAAAGACGATAATGGTTTAGGGGAATGTGTTTATCCCGAGAATCTTTTGTTTTAGAGTCCAAGGATTTAGAAACAATAGTCTTAGACGAAGAAGATGAACTCGTAGAGCTTTTAAATATGAGTGAGTATGCATCACCCGAGTATAACTTAGAAGAAGCAATTGACCATTTTCGAGATTAGATGATCTAGAAATCGGAGAAATTGTAGCTAGTCTATCTAGAGACACCCAAAACTCTAAGTTTGGGGGTGATTATCATTCTCCTTGTGCCTTACCTTTAGCTCTTACGAGAGATCCCTCACTTGGGACTTGACATATGTGCCTCAACCATTTTAAAAGATTATCTTCATACACTTTTTCCTGAACCTAGTTGTGTCCATAAAGAAATTCAGTTGTTAGAAACCCATCCTCTGGTTGATGTGGTTAACCCAGTCTGTGATATCATGATTGACTTTGTTTTCCCACCAAAAACCTTCCTTCCAATTGTGGGAACATATAAGTTTCAGATGTGTCAATTATTAAGTTTTGAGACTAAACCTAATTACTTTAGGATATTAGGGTCGACACATTTATTTAAGGAAGACCACCAATCTTATTGTGGTCAGCTGTGTAAGTCAAAACTGATTGACTTAGAGGATCCTCAATTATTCGGAGTTATTATTATGTGCTTCTAAGTTTTTATTTGAGTTTTCCAGACTCTAGAACCCGAACATTCGGATCTAACTCATGAGGAAACGCAACCCATGAAAATTTGTTATCTAGACCCTTTTATAAAGACTGAACCCGAACCACAACTAGATGTAGTTGTCTTAAAAATAAATAAGGGTGTGTTGGATATCTTCTGGTACATTTGCAGTCTCCTCTTCTTGTGGTTAGCACTTTTTGATCCAGATGACATGATTATTCCGATTCGCTATATGATTCTGCGAGGTGACTAGTTCTTTCTTAGTCTGGCTGAAGACTTTAAACTTAGAACTTCTTGGGAGGTAACCCATGCTCATGCAACACGGTAATATCTTTCCTTAATTCTTTTGCTTCAAATGGTAACAGTTTCTCCTTGTTCATGTTTTTAATTTCATCTTTAGAACATTGAGGACAATGTTAGATTTAAGTTTGGGGGTATGGGAGAAACTTTTTAGTTGCAATAAATAAACTCCAGAGCCTAGAGATTTATGTTTATTAAGGATGGCACTAACCAATCTAAGTGGATGGAAGCATTTCGGTTGTTGGCGTTGAGGAACCAATCTGATAAGATGGAAACATCTAAAGAGTCTATTCATAAAAGCACAGAGCTCAGGTGTTAGAAAAAGAAAACATGGTAGTTTCGCCATATCCTCGTGATGGAAACATCGAAAGAATCCTGATCACTTATTTTATTTTTTTCTTTTTACCATTGCTAGGGTGAATTAGAGTGATTGAGATACCAAAAAAAAAAAAAAAAAAAAAAAAAAAAAAGATTGAGACCAGACCATCTGACCAACTGGAATAAATTCAATAAAGTCGACCACTGGAACCCTTGTATATGCCAGTTGTGTTGACCTAGAGTTAGGATTATCGACCACTGGTTCCCTTGTATATGCCAGTGTGTTGATATTAGTCTAGACCAGTATCTCAGTCCATTAGGATAGGTTCACCTTAGTCAACATCATCTACGTTTTTTCTACTTCCATCTTCTTAATCTATCCATGTGATTGGTTGACTCAGGTTTATGATGTCTAGAAACTATCTGAGTAGAGCTCTGTCACTTTATATGAATTTTAGTATGCTTGAGTGCAAACTCGTGTACAACAATTGGAATTTCGCATCAGGGTACTTCCTCCTACAGTCAATATTGTATGCCAACCAAGGACATTCTTTAGTGCCTTCCAAGGTTTTGCGTAGATAGCTAGGGTATGGAGTAATGATTTTGTGGGTACACCTCTGGTAAACCCTCAGGAGACAACACTCCGCCACTAGGGCCACCTAGGGGTTCAAATGATTTTTATTTCCTAGAATAAATTTGCTCGAGGACTAGCAAATAATAAGTTTGGGGGTATTTGATAGATACATTTTTGTGTCTATTTTGTTCTCAATGCTTTGTATTGTTAGTGCTCGATATTGTACTAATTATGGTTTTTTGTGTGTTTGTAGGTATTTTTGGGCAATAAACATTTTTGGAAAATTCGGCTCGAAAAGTTGCTCGGAACACCCCCGGAGGACATTTGCTATGCGGACTCCCACTTTGGATAAGGGGTAACCCAATTACTAAGGGACACCCAACTGATATTCGCACCCCCAGCTGTTGGATAAGGGCTGACCTTCTTCATCGTTTGAATTTTGGTTTTGACGGGAAATTGTTGCAGCACCGGCCAGAGATTAGGGTTTGTAATTTGGTAATGTTTTAGCGAGATTCAATAGTTGTAATTGCTCGGGAACACTTGACTGGGCTCAACAGGCGTGGTATGGGCTTCAAAATCAACCGGATTTGGCTGGATAATCGGCAGTGAAGGAAACAGGGTAACTCGGGTTTTGGTTACATCATCCCGAGTTCTGTGTTTTGCGGGTATATGTCTATAGAGTAGTTTACTCTATATATGTCGTGTTTGGAACGTGTAGGATCTTGTTTAGAGTGTGCTTGCTAAAAATCAACGCATGAAAACGAAAGAAAGGAAAAAAATATTTTTCCTTCACTGCCGAGTAATGGAAAATTTTGTGGAGTTATGAGACGTCAGCTTGGTCCTGAGATTTATATATATGGTTCTGGGGAAGTATAGAGGGGTTATGGAGAGTTAGGGAGAGGTACAGAGCAACAACAGAGTCAGAAATTGGAGTTACAGGGAACTACCATTTCTGCTGCTGCTGAAGAACACGAAGAACATCAACGCACAAGGGACCGTCGTTCTTCTACAGTGACAACTACACTTAGCCGAGGGTCGTAATACGGAAGGCAGACTTAAAATTTCAGCAACAGCAACACTTTACATGTATCGTTCTCTGTAACAGTCCGTTTGTAACAATTAAAACTGTTACAAATCAGGCTTTTCATCTCTTCTCCATTGTTCATCATTTGTAAACCATTTTTGAGCATTAATAATGATTTTTGATCAAGTTTACACCATGATGAGCTAGAACCCATCACTGGGACGACAGAGGAAGCAACTTTTCATGATTGTGGTAAATGAATTAATTCTTTATATGACTTTTTGCATAGATTTAATTGTTTTATGATTTCTATTAATTATACATTATTTTGTCGATGTCGCATGCTTAGTTTAAATTACTTTTTATGCGTCATGCTTACAACTTACAGATAATGTTTTATGAAATCTATTTTTGGCAGAAAATTAGAGTCACAACTTCTTTTGTTTGATCTATATTGTCTAGAGTTAATGACTGAACCACAAGAATATGAAAAGTAGTGAAATCCTGCGTCCTAGTGACTCTTCATCCTGTGACAATATTTGTATATATTTTTCTTTTATTTTCTTTTATTAATTCTTAAAATCAATCTCGTCAAGTACGAGTGAACGAAAACCTTTCTTACTACAACATCATTGAAAATAACCATCAGTTACCCAATTTTGTTTTCTTTCAAGCTTTTTATCAAGCATTTGTCGTGCAGTATTGGTGCTGGAGAAAACGAGTTTATCATTTACATTAGGCTTTTTTCTATAAATTTCTTGACCTGCAAAGACAATATCTCAATAAATTACAAAAACCCAGGAAAAGTAATCACCAAATAGTACTTTTTTGTAATTCAGTTCATCATGAAATGAGAACTACGGAAAATGACATTGCATAACCATCTAGATGCTGGATGTACAAACATACATGACCGTTACCATTCATGTGATATGCCAATTCAGTTCCATCAGGTAAACCACGCCTTTCTCGAGTTCCTAATGCTAATCTTCCATCAGCTTGCGTAACAACAGTTGTAAACTTCATGTTCACACAATAAATAACATCAGCAACAAACAACCCCCTTTGGCTAATTAAAAAAAATCAAACTTCTTGTAATCCACAGTCATTCATTCTTACTCTTTTTTGTACACTATTTATTCAATATAACCACAAACTAAAACATATGCAAACACAGAAAAAAAGATGTTTACCACCTGAAAGCTTGGACAAATTGATCCAGATAACTTGGATGATTTCACAAAAGTTGATTTAACAATGGCCCAAACTCGGAACCATGAACTCATGCCACACAAACTAAAACTTCCTACGCGATTGAGACTCTCCTAATTGCGATCACAAGTTTACTAGCTAGTGACTTGAACGGCAGAAATGATAACAAAAATTTAAAAAATTGGGGTTACTAAATAGAACTATTTTCGTGCATACATCATCCCAACTTCAAAAATTGGTGAATAAAACATGACACCAATTAAATGAATGTGCCCAAGGATATGACAGAACTCAAACATTTTTTATTATTTACCTAATAGTAACATAAAATTTCTAAAAGGAAGATACAAAGAAAAGAAGGATAAGAAGGATAATAGAATTACAAATAAAAAAACAAGATCAAGAACTTGCTTGGTATTCAATGTCTACAGATCCGCTTACGACGTCTATATATCGCATAGCTCAAGAATGCATTCACTAGGAAAGTGATAATCATTAAGGAAGGATCTCTTAGTTCGCCTGTTGATAACACGTAAGAAATGAATTAGTGAGGGCCTTTTGAAATTGAATGATAACTGAACCATTAACAATAAACATCAAGGGTAAAACAGAAAATGTATACAAAATTTTCACTATGCTCAACCTGGAATTTCTTAGCGCCCAATTCCTTCTGCTAAATCCTTTTATACAGAATTTGAAGATTCATATTCTTGAAATGCTTAAACACATCAAGGAGAAGAAAAGTAACAACAACTTAAATCAGGATTAAGGCATTTTGACATCATTGTGGTAATGTAATATCAATACATTTTTACGGAAGCTTCTGCAGGCCAAAGTAGATAACTAAAGAAATTACCAACCTTAACTCCAACATATTCAGTACACATAGTGTTGCCGCTGAAGTTTCTGGTTCTACCAACGATCCGCCAGGAGATGAATCTTCCAGTAGTTCTTAATGCCATCTTCTGATCTTGTATTCTTTTAACCTGCAAACCAAGTAAGGGTCTCCATTAAAACTGCGCCAAATGAAGGATTTCCTTGCTAGTTTCAAATTTAGCACGAACTAAAATACATGCACCAGCGACGATGAAAAATTCTAAGTTTACTCCATAATATACATCTTATATATGCAAGTGTTCAAAAAGTTCAAAGTTACTTACAATGTGATCAGGAACATCTTCCTGTTTGCACATAACCCATGGGACACCAGTGTCAAGTCCTAAATCCATTGAAGCCTATTTTCTTTACTGGAAGCTCAAATTTCCCATTCCTATGGTCCATACTCATTCTCTATCTGCAACTCAAAGAAAACTTCAACCATTAAAAGTAAAAAATAAGGAAAAGAAAACTTCAACCAAAAACCCTAACTGTACCTGTACATAATGGTTTTGAAAATTAAACCTAACTGCTGTACAATTGAGAGATGTAAAAGGTTAATCTTAGTGAGATTTTCTGATATAAGGGCTTAATTAGGTTTCTATGGTGGAGTTCTAAGAGAGGAGGAGAAATTTTTGGTGGTCTGGTTTTTTCTCTACAAATGACTTTTTCTTTCTCTACGAGTGAACTAATGAAGAGATAGAAAGGATATGGAGGAGATAGCATCTATCAACGCAGGTGAGGAGAGATAAAGAGGATGCGGAGGAGATATCATCGATAACGCAGGTGAAAAAAGAAAGGTCCCACCTAAGAAAAGTAGCACTGATTAAACTAGGTAACGCAGTCGCGGTGTAGGTTGATGACTCGGGGATATAAGCGTAATTAAAAAATTTATACAACAACCGTTTTTAACACTCTGGGTTGTGCTCCGCATTTTTATTAAATGTAGGACCGTCTTGACCGGTCCACGGTCCGTTGACCGCCAATGAGGGTAGAGGTTGTGGGTCATTTAAACCCCCTTTTCCACTAGTGCTAGTATTATCAATCACCTCACAATAATCTTAATCGTATGGTATCGAAACAAGATATTGTGGAATCACAAACGATGAGACGAAGATGTTTATGACTACAAAGAAAATAACAAAGATAATAGTCAATCACAATAGAAGAATTAAGATCAGAACACACAACTACAAAGAAAATAGTTGGGTC
The DNA here is from genome assembly GCA_023531295.1 of Papaver armeniacum. Taxonomy (NCBI): domain Eukaryota; kingdom Viridiplantae; phylum Streptophyta; class Magnoliopsida; order Ranunculales; family Papaveraceae; genus Papaver; species Papaver armeniacum. Next base: position 154,989 of record JAJJWW010002533.1, read on the forward strand.
TGGCTTCACAATCCCAATGAAGTATTCAAGTCGTTAACCTACATGGTTTCGTGAAAAACCTAAGGTTAAAATAGAATCGACTCTAGCTTATACAACTAGTATCACACAGGAGGTGTGGGAATTAGGTTTCCCAGTTGCTAGAGTTCTCCTTTATATAGTTTTCAAATCAGGGTTTGCAATCTAAGTTACCTTGGTAACAAGGCATTCAATATTCATCGTTAGATGAAAACCTGATTAGACTCAAGCTAACATCTTTCATCCGTTAGATCGAACTTAGCTTGTTATACTCAAATGAAATGTACCTTCATTTAAGTTTAAGTAACCGTACCTAAACGTGTACACCATGTTGGCTCAACAGTAGTTAACTGAGGTTAGCTATATGAACACTATCATATCAACCTTATTCATCTTAACCATAACTAGTTCAAATGATTCAAATAAAACTAGTTAAATAGTTGTTCAATTGCTATATTCTCATAGAAGTATACAAGAACACAATCGAAGCAAAATCGGTTTGATTCACATGAATCATTTCATGAACATTATAGCCACGATTTGCAAAGAATGGATTCCTTAATATATAAATGTATTAGTTCATGAGCAAACCGATTTTAAAACTTTAACCACACAAGTATGCAAACGGGTATGCATACTTATGTAACCGGTCTAAGTATGGGTTCGCCAATATGCGAACGGGTACGCATACCTTAGTACACTTCCAAAACCCAACAGAAATTCCCGGACCTGTACCTTACGCAATTATGCGTACCGATATGTGTACTTGGTACATGGAATTTTACAACTACAAGTACGCATACGGGTATGCATACTCTAGTTTCGGTCATGGATCACATACATGAAAGAATGCATACTATGTTCATAATTCAATAGTTCTAAACTCTATTTCAATCATTGAAAATTTCTTAGAGGATGACCGTTTTCACACACTATTAGCATCAAAGCAATTTTCAAGTTATTGAAATAATAATAACAAAATATTCCAAGTCTACACCAAATGATTGTATCACACAAACCATGTAAGATGTTACTCGGCGATTTTCACATGATCATCTTTTGACTTTCGTCAATAATACAAGATGAACTTGGTTGAAGCGAAAGCTTACTAACACATATTTCGAGAAATATGTAAGCGAGTTAATCTCAGCTCGAAATCTCAAATGTGCATAATCGACAACTATATAGTAATACGACTTTTGTCTCAATATAGGAGCTAGAGTAGAAATATACTTTCCAAGTGATAGATGAGTTTAATCTCCACATACATTTTGTTGATGAAGTTCCACAAGCTCTCCTTAGTAGTTCTTCGTCTTCAATTGATGAACGTCGTGAAGTCTAATGCACAACTACACAATCTATCCTAGTCCGAGACATCACTATAAGTAGACTAGAAATCAAGACTTATAGTTTAGATCACTAACATTGACAAACAAGCTTGAGATAGCAACGCTTGCGAGTTCGACCAAGCAGTGCTCTAACAGTTTTCAAATCAAAAGACTTGTTTCATATGTATTATGGCCTCAAACAAAGGTAATGGTGTTGGTGGAGTTATCTCTTCGATCAACTCTAGCTTGTGGAATATTGGAAAGCTCCCTAGGAAGAGTATGTATAAAGTAGGGAAGAGTATGTATCAAGTAGAACTAGTGCCGGTTGATTTACGGAAAATTCAAAAAAGAAAAATAACCGAGTACAACTCTTAGAATAATTGAAATTGATATTTTGTTTTGTTCAGTCATGGAGAAGCTATAAGTCAAGAAGGAAACCAAATAGATGCAGTAGTAGACGCTACTAAGGCTTAAATTGATATTGATATGCTTTTTATAAAAACACTTTTCTGTTGTGCGTTGATGTGCTTTAGATAAAAAACACTTTAAAAATCTTTTATCAAACACGAATATTAAAAATTGTTATCACACGTATGTTTTAAAAGTTCTTTTTGAAAAGAAAAAAAAAGCATCACCATCCCAACCTTAAGCCGGAAGTTGTTTAACTTAGGCATCATTCTCTATTTTACAAAAATAAATTAACCGGAAGTGGTTTAACTTGGGCATCAGTCTCTTTTTTTACGACTCAAGTCAGAACCGGAGAAATTATGACATGCTTTAAGAAAATGATGAACAAATATTACATAACATTTTCAAAATAAAAATAAATATTACATCCATAACAAGTATAAGCTTGGGCAGCACTGCATAAGATGGCTCATCTACTTCCTCTTGTTCCTGCTGCCAAACAATAAAGCCAAGTAAAACAAAATTCTATAGAAAACAGACATACACAAAGTGATCCACAAACAATTCCATTTGCTTAAATCGGTTGCATCTTGCTTTCTTACTATATCCAATCCAGTCATTAAACAGGACTTGACTGGTTCAGCAGCACCTTCGATGAGACATAAACCTGGCCTGTCGAATTGGTTCAATATCATAGCTTGGTACGGGAATTTCACCACAGAAATATAATGGTACCAGATCCAGTATGATGCAAGTCTATCTTTATGGATAAAGAAACCACTGAACAGAAGGAATAAACCAATCGCCGGAATAACTACAACATAACCCAGGACAGTATTAGAGACCAGTCCAGGCAGTCCTGAGACGAAAGTAACTACTGAATGACCTGCCATAAATGATGCGACGATCACAAAGTAATAGAATGCGAAACCAGAATATCCGCCATCTAAACCTACTGACCAGAACGTTATTGACGCTAGAATCATAGATACTACAAGTAGTACGGGCATATCTATGATTGAGCGATATATGACGTAAGATGAACGACGGTATGCATTGTAAGCTGTTTCTCTCACAAAGATGTACTTGTCTTGGTGGCATGCCGCTAGTAAATCTGTGCAACCGAAGAAGATGGTTGTCGCCATAAAAGCGAAGAAAGCTACTCGTTCTTGAACACCTGCTTCTGTTTTATCAAGGTGCCAAAATACACTCCCGAAAATAGAAGCTAGAACTAGAGCAAGACCTATTTGAAGCATCGTTACCTCGGGTATTCTTTTTGAGTTTGTTAATGATCGTTTCACGAGGACAATGATTTCAATCCAAAGTGGATTTGCGAACGACGTCGGACCATTGCCACCGTAAATGAGTTTTCCTCTTGATATGGCCTCCTTTAAGCTTTGATCCATTCCGGTAGGGTATTCTGAATTTGAAAGATGATTTAGCCTTTTGTGCCATGATTTGTTGAAATCGACCATACTTCTTGTCCCGCCAGGTACACGCTCAAGTTCGCGGTATAAATCAAGCATAAATTCGGTTCTATCTTCATTCTCCGGGACGCAATGACCATAATCTGACAAAAAATGTGAGAGATTAGCTGCCGAGCCATAGTAGACGGTTTCCCCCAGGGATAGGAAGATCAACTGGTCGAGATAGGAAACAACTCTGGGACTAGGTTGGTGAACTGACATAATGACTATCCTCCCACTCCTGGCAATTCGTTGCAGGACTTTAACCACCATAAAAGCACACGACGAATCGAGTCCTGATGTTGGTTCGTCGAGTAACAATAGGATAGGATCATGAATTATACCAACTCCAATTAAAACACGACGACGCTCACCACCAGAGATTCCTCTATGACCTTCATCTCCTACAATGGTCTTTGCTGCGTCACGCAATCCTAGCTCATCGATCACAGTTTGAACTCTTTCCATCTTCTTCGCTTTCGAGAGCGAACGAGGCAATCTAAACTCGGCAGAAAACATGAGTGTCTCTTCAACTGTTAACATTGGATATAGCAAATCATCTTGCATGACATAAGCGGATATCATCTTAAGAACCCCGGGCTCAAGAGTTTCACCATTCATTGTTACCGACCCTCCCAAGCTTTCCTTAGAAATCCTATTGGCAAGTGCATCAATCAAGGTGGTCTTGCCTGAACCACTTGGACCAAGAATAGCTAAAATCTCACCTTCTCTAGCTTCACCTGAGATATCATTCAGCAACATTTTTCTCTTGGAACGCGTACTTGTTATTGCTTGGGTTTCTTTTCTGCAAAGGATACCACGGAATGTCATTTTCCTGCTAGTGTAGATACCGTAACTTAGATTATTGAACGCGAGAACAAATGGAGCTACAGACGTCTTCCTTGTCATCATACTAGCTTCTTCGAGATCATCATGAATAGACATGGCAGTCTCTCGCAACTCGTTCCCTTCATTGAAATCTTGAGCAGTAATCTTATTTCCTCCCATTTACGTTCTACTCTTGGATGTAGTAGAGAACACTTTTTCTGATTAAGATGGATGATAGTTAATTCAGTTCTACCTTTGACGGATTTCATGGCAATCCACTTTCTTAATTCCTTTCAACATCATCAACACCCTCTGGAGACAGCTTGCCACCTCACTGGAAGTTATGGCATGATGGCTTGTCGGTCATTTAGATTCATCAAGAATATTCAAAGATCTTCACTATCATTATCATGTTGAAATAGTTTTTTAATTATGAAAATCTTGGACTGGGATTTGCAAATCCATGAACCTAGCTGTCCTACAGTTGCAATTGAAAGGATTGCAAATTTGTAATAGCATTAACAACAAGTCAACAACAGAATCCGTAGATATATCCTCAAGGCCGCCTCATATCTAGCTACTATTTAGGCCTAACATATGGAGCATATGAACACAATTATTTTGTAGCCCCCTCTCCCCTTGGATACCATGTTAAAATCTATGAACGTAATTCTTAATTTGCTTGCACGATCGGAATTTGATATTGATTAAGTAACAGATCCATGCGCTACAAAGATTATCATATGATTTTTACTGGTGCTAATTTCTATCTTGACGCTTTCACACCACATGCGTTGAACCAGTTTTAAAAAATTACGTCCAGCAAATTGATTGATTCTCTTAGTGACCATACTTGCTTGCAGGCTGTGCCTTTTTTACTTACAGTAAAAGTAACCACTGTTTTGAAAAACTTGCTTTTTTGGATCTTAATTCTTAATGGAGGTCTTCGCACGTACCACTTTAGTCACATCTTTTTAGTTGGCACCAAAATGTAGTTGCTATATAAATATAATAAAAATACAGATAACTTATGCCAAAGTACAACTATCAAAGTAACACTGAGAGCATAATAAACTAGACAGTGTAAAGGACATCATAAGGAAGAAAGAACTTAAGGGTATCATTTATAGTAAGGAAAAAATGAACTAAAGTGGTACGTGCGAAGACCTCTTTAGTCCATCCAACCATTTATCTTGGAGGCTAAGAGCAACTGCAGTGGTGCGACCATAACTAAAGAGTAAAAACCAAAAAAAAAAAAACTAAAAAAAATGGGTTTAGTCCGTGGTGCGACGTTATGGTGGAGGAGTAAATTTGGTGGAGCGGATTTATAAAGGTTCGTCTGACATGGGGCGTAGGTATAAAATGCGTTCGGGATGGACGTAACTTTAATTAACGCCTGATGTCGGGCGCAGTTTAAATTTGCGTTTGGTACAAAGCGTAATATATACAACCGCCTGATCCATGGACGAAATCAGAAATTACGCCCGAAGGGGCGCAATTTGAAATCACGCCTGATGGGGCGTAATTTAAAATAGCGCCTGATGGGGCGCAACTTATAAAAACGCTTATTATGAGACGCAATTTATATGTCTCCTTTCTCAGTTTATCATTATTATTTGTTGTGAACTAAGATCAATTTGGATGGAATAGTGTATGAGAAACAGAAATGCAATGGAAAAAACAAAACAAAAGTAGACATGAGAAATTCCTTAGACTAGGTGCAAGTTTGCTATGGTAAAGAAGACATACAATGGTCGGTAAAGACTAAAAAGAAAAAAATAAAAAAAAATCCAAAACTTTCAAATTTGTACAAACATATGCTGAAGCATGGGGCGTACTCTATATTTGCGCCTCATTAAGTGACTGGCGTAATTTTCAATTGCGCCTGTTGATGGGACGAGATTTAAAATGCCGCCCAATGAGACGGGACTATAAATTGAGCCTGGACGAGGCGCAACTTAAATGTTCGTCTGGTGATAGACGCAAATTAAAATACCGCCCCGTCAGGCGTACTTTAAAATTACGCTTCACAGACCTCACTCCCAAACGAAAATAATAACTCCGCCCCACTCCAAACGCAAGTAATATTTGCGTCTCACGGCGGGCGTAGATTTAAATTACGCTCGACCAAAACCAAACTAAAGACCAAATATGGTTTGGTTTTTGGTTTTAGTCTGGTATTTGATCTTTACTCCGTTCCGCTGTGGTTGATTTCTGGTCCAAATTTTTGGTTTTGGTCGATGACCGTGGTTGCTCTAAAATACTCTATTTACAAGATTTGCCCTTGTAATTTGGTGCCACTGCCACTACACAATTTTTAGGTTTTAGCAACCCAAATTAGCAACAGAGCCGGAACAGAGACGGAGCCGTTGCTAAAAGTGAACAAGAACTAGTTGTTGCAAATCTTTAGCAACAGTTAGCTGTTGCTATTTCGGGACTGTTCCATGTTGCTATTAGCAACAGTGGAGATTTCACGCATATGGTTCACATGTGTGGCTGGCGACACTATATTTTTTCGCACAGTCTACTGTAATTCTTTTAAAACTCAAAGATCATTCCAGCCCCTCACTCCCACATATTTATAAAATCAGTTGAGAAAGGTGTTTATGGGTGAAAATAGTTTCTGCTAATTTCGGTAATTTCGGTGGGTGAGTGAGAAACTGATTCAAACCCTAAACAAATGTCTTTGCACGTGAGCACTTTATAGGTTCGAGAGATCGATATGTACAAGTCCGGCCTAAACCAAGAAATGGCCGTTCCGGACTTGCTTCGGTCACAAAGTGGAGGAGAAGGGTTGATTTGGGGAGGAAGCAAAGAAAGGTGTTGAGGAGAGTAGTATCTCGACTTGTATCGAAAGTGAAAGCTTAGGAAGCTTGCAAGAGATGGAAGCTTTTGAGAGAGCTTGCCAAGTTTCCTTTCTGAGAGTGTAAGTGTAGTATATTTCTCCTGACCGAGACTTCTTGTCTGGTGGAAATAGGTAAGACCTATTTATACAAGTCGAGATTGAAACGTACCCTAGCCTCATGAAGGAAGAGAGTAAAGGGTGAAATAATGGGAGGAGGTGGTAACCGCATGGTTTAATGGGCGAAAACGTTTTTCACCATTATTTCCTCTTTTATTTGACCGCTTTATTCCTTTTCACGCTTTCTTAATGTGAGCGTAGTGTACTGTTGCATCTTTGTGACCGCCAAACCAAAACCCTAAAGAAGCATCCCCGGTTTGTGTTGATGTCTCGAGTGTTGGTTGCATCTTGAGTGCAAGTGGCGCTGCTAGTGGCGCGTGTGGCATGTGCCAATGGCATGTGCGGAATGCCTTGGTGGTAGTTTGAACGGTTTGCAAGTTGGGTTACCAGCGTGTGTGCTTGGCATGTCTTGTATGGCATGTGCGGAATGCCTTGGTGGTAGGTTGCACGGTTTGCAAGTTAGGCTACCAGCGTGTGTGTTTGGCATGTGCCAATGGCATGTGCGGAATGCCTTGGTGGTAGGTTGCACGGTTTGCAAGTTAGGCTACCAGCGTGTGTGTTTGGCATGTGCCAATGGCATGCGTGGCCATTAGGGCCGTGACCTTGATAGGGAAACTAGCTAGCGAGCATGTTGGCATGTGCCAATGGCATGCGTGGCCGTTAGAGGCTGTGATTTTGCTAGGAAACTAGCTAGCGAGCATGTTGGCATGTGCCAATGGCATGCATGGCCGTTAGGGCCGTGATTTCGCTAGGGAAACTAGCTAGCGAGCATGTTGTCATGTGCCAATGGCATGCATGGCCGTTAGGGCCGTGACCTTGATAGGGAAACTAGCTAGCGAGCATGTTGGCATGTGCCAATGGCATGCGTGGCCGTTAGGGCCGTGATTTTGCTAGGGAAACTAGCTAGCGAGCATGTTGGCATGTGCCAATGGCCTGCATGGTCGTTAGGGCCGTGACCTTGATAGGGAAACTATCTAGCGAGCATGTTGGTATGTGCCAATGGCGCGTACGGCCATGTTGACCTAGTTGCAAGTCTTGCAAACCTAGGGCGCTATGTTGGGCGTGGGCCCAAGGCATAGCGGCTTGGAATTTGGCGTTGTTGCCATGGTGCGCAGGGTGCGGCTTGGAAATATGGCTTGCGGCATGTGTTGGCATGTGCCAATGGCACATGCGGCCATGTTGACCTAGTTGCAAGTCTTGCAAACCTAGGGCGCTATGTTTGGCGTGGGCCCAAGGCATAGCGGCTTAGAAATATGGCTTGCGGCACGTGTTGGCATGTGCCAATGGCACGTGCGGCCATGTTGACCTAGTTGCAAGTCTTGCAAGCCTAGGGCGCTATGTTTGGCGTGGGCCCAAGGCATAGCGGCTTAGAAATATGGCTTGCGGCACGTGTTGGCATGTGCCAATGGCACGTGCGGCCATGTTGACCTAGTTGCAAGTCTTGCAAGCACTCGGGGCGCTATGTTTGGCGTGGGCCCAAGGCATAGCGGCTTAGAAATATGTCTTGCGGCACGTGTTGGCATGTGCCAATGGCACGTGCGGCCATGTTGACCTAGCTGCAAGTCTTGCAAGCCTAGGGCGCTATGTTTGGCGTGAGCCCAAGGCATAGCGGCTTAGAAATATGGCTTGCCGCACGTGTTGGCATGTGCTTGATGGCACGTGCGGCCATGTTGACCTAGTTGCAAGTCTTGCAAGCCTAGGGCGCTATGTTTGGCGTGGCCCAAAGGTATAGCGGCTTGGAATTTGGCGTTGTTGCCATGGTGCGCAGGGTGCGGCTTGGTTTGGCATGGTTGCCATGGTGCGCAGAGTGCGGCTTGGTTTGGCATGATTGCCATGGTGCGCTTGATATGCGGCTTGTTTTGGCATGGTTGCCATGGTGCGCGAGTGCGGCTTGGTTTGGCATGGTTGCCATGGTGCGTGATATGCAGGCTTGTTTTGGCATGGTTTCCATGGTGCGCGGTATGCGGCTTGTTTTGGCATGGTTGCCATGGTGCGCAGAGTGCGGCTTGGTTTGGCATGGTTGCCATGGTGCGCAGTATGCGACTTGTTTTGGCATGGTTCACATGGTGCGCAGTATGCGGCTTGTTTTGGCATGGTTGCCATGGTGCGCAGTATGCGGCTTGTTTTGGCATGGTTGCCATGGTGCGCAGAGTGCGGCTTGGTTTGGCATGGTTGCCATGGTGCGCAATATGCGGCTTGTTTTGGCATGGTTGCCATGGTGCGCGATATGCGGCTTGGTTTGGCATTGTTGCCATGGTGCGTGATATGCGGCTTGGTTTGGCATTGTTGCCATGGTGCGCGGTGTGCGGCTTAGTTTTGGAATTAGGGTTACGTGTCGAAAACCTAATCTGGTATTTTGAAAAAAATACCCCTATTAATTATTTACACGAGTTAAATGCTCTTAGTTAATGTGTTGCGGGTAACATTAGGTCATGGGGTTTTACGATTTTACCCCTTGTTTAAAAACCACCATCAACATTAAGTCCCTTGCTTAGCTCGGAGCAGGGGGCTTTGTTGCGAGGTAAGCATAAGATGGTGACAAACTATCAACGACAAACCGTAAAAGAGAATTGAGGAGGCTTGTCGACCTTTTATAAATAGGATTTGGAATCCTTGCCTCACGGTAGTTTTGCACAAATCGGGAGGCGGGCATAATTGGTGGGGTAGGTGCGGCAGGCGACGTTGGGAAGTTGGCGTGAGTTGGGAGGCGAGGTGTGCTAGGCTGGTGGGGCCCGACGCAAAGGTGTGGAAGCTGTGCGTGCTTGCAGGCGTGACTTGGGCGGCCATTGGGAAGTCGGTGCAATTGGTGGGGCCGGTGCAACTTGGGAAACGTTGGGAAGTTGGCGTGCTTGCTGGCGTGACTTGGGCGGTCATTGGGAAGTTGACGCGAGTTAGGGAAGGCGTGCTAGGCTGGTGGGGCCGGCGCAAGGTAGGAAGGCTGTGCGTGCTTGCTTTGGCGTGACTTGGGCGGTCATTGGGAAGTTGGCGAGTTAGGAAGTTGGGAGCGTGCTGTTTGGCGAGACCGGTGTAAACAAGGAGGAGTAGGTGTTTCTACGAGATAGCAAAGTTTCCTTGTTTTGCCTTCCTTCGCGGCGGCTTCGATCGGGGCATTGTCCATGCTAAAATCTGGAAGCGTTATGTCCCTCATTGCTTCCTTTCCTTTTTAAGGTTACGTATTCATACCCAACGTAATTGCATCATCTCCCTCGTTTGAGAAAGGGTTCTTCTTGTTGAGTTTCTCTCTTTGTCATGTCGCACGTAGACGAACCATCTTCTAACCAGCCGGAGTTCTCCAGTGAAGGCGCGAGGTCTGACTCTGGTAGGAGCATCCCAACAAAGGTTATTCGGGTTAAGAAAATCATACCGGTATGTTTTCTTCTTCTTTGGTGGACCGACGTACGCTTTACCGCTTGTTTGATGAATGGAAAATTTTCCTTTTGTGCGAGAGATATCCTGTTGGAGCATGCGTTAGTGTTATCGACGAGGATGACCTAGTCGTTCCCCTCCCTTCAAATCCAACCTTGTTGAGCTGCCGCGAGCTTGGAGAACGCTGATTTAGGGGTCTCTTGTCATGAATACCCCTATGCGGGTTCGTCGTTTGGGACTCGTATGAGGTGTCTCTCCTCCGATTATCGGAATGTTAGCGGTTTCACAGTGCGGAAAGAATTCGTGGTCCTTTATACGAGGATATGGAAAACATGCGGCCATATCGCTACACAGGAGCACGGTGAAGTGATGTTCGTCCGCCTTGGTTTCGTAGTGAAGCTGTCTTTTGCCAATGATTCTTTGAGATGGAGAATACGTCCATCCGTGCCGGCTGAGAGTTATCCATTCAAAGGTGGGAGAACATGGTGTCCCTGCGAATCCTTGGAGTTTAATATCATTTGGTTGCGGCATCGTCTCAATATTGTGAAATTCGGCAGAGATGGTATTCTTGCTTTGGTGTGATTCCCACAGAAACCATCTTTGGAAGAGGAGAAAGCTTTGGCCTTGGAGTCTCGGAGGATTGAAGATTTAACTCGAGACTTGAAGAGTAGGAATTTTTGATGTAGCATGTTGCGGGGAAGTGATTAGGCGTAGTATGCCTTAAGCCACTTTCCGTTGATGACTATCTCTAGCTTTCCCCATCTTCTTTGATAATTTTGTAGTAACCCTTTGTCATACGCTTTAGTGATTATGTACGGCCCTTCCCATTTGGGAGAAAACTTCGGTCCGATGCATCTTCTTTGGATGTGACCTTTGGGATGCTCGAAATTACATGATGACATATTCGGATAGTGCGGGCTCGGTATCCTCCGCGGCCTCGTAAAGTGTTGAAGGCGTCTTCTAGACGAGAGAGGTGATGATATTCTTGCGCTGCACCCTTGAAGAGTAGAGGACCTTGTTGTGGGTAAGGATTTTTGGTAGACTGTGTCTTGGAGCTTTGAGTGAAGGGATCCCATGTATATCTTAGTCCTCAAGTATGGTTTACGTGTTTCCATCTTTGTAGTAATTGCTCTTTGCGGTGAAGCTCATTTGGTATCAACGAATGAGGGGCAACGGTTGTTGGTAGGAGATGTAATCGGGAGAAACTACATTGTCGTGGTAACAAAGTAGGTTGGTGATGTTCTATGGGCTTAGTGGAAGTAAAAAGATTAGTTTGGATGCGTAAGCGAAGCAACTATCCATGATCACGAGTTTTGGCGAGATGGATTAAAAGGTGTCCATGACTACGAAGATTGGCTGGCTATGACTATGTTCCTTGATATGAGGAGTGTGGCGGCACGACCCTTTGCAGGAAGGAGTGGCGTTGAAGCGAACGTTGAAGCGAAGCCGCTGGCTTTGGAGAATGTTGATGTGTAGCTACTTGACGGAGAGAACGTTGAAATGACATCTTGCAACTCTCAGAGCCTTGACGGCTACCATTTTGAAGTCGGAGGCTGCGTCACGTTCTGTCAAACTCGACATCCCTCAAGAGAACAGAGGTTAGGAGTCCCGATTACATCTATCGATCGTGCTTTCTAGGAGAGGTTGGGGTTTGGGAACGGCTTTCCCTGGCTGGAAACGCCTACTTTCTGTTTTGAGTGCGGTTGAGGGTGCAAATATTTCTTGACGCTACGCCTTGGAGAAATATAGAATCTCATATAACTTGTTTCATCATAGACATGTACGACTTTGTGGTCGAAGTTTCCATTGTGCGGAAGAAGTGTCTCCCAGTGAACTTAGGAGAGTTGTTGATTCCCCTTGCTTTCGATTTTGGAGAAGTCTTTCTGATCTTCCCGTGTGACGAAATTGGATTGCTTATCCCCTTCTCTTTTGGGCGTTCAAGAGCAACGCAAGCCTCTTCATCTATAAACGCGCGTCCTGCTGAAGTATCTTTTGTCTTTTCATCAAATCAACGGTCTAAAAGGAGGTCGGCTTCTTAGGATCTTCCGAGTATCTTGCCACGATGGTGGAGTAGCGTCTCTGGTGACGGTTGGAACTTCCATGCTTGAAGAACCGTTGGGGTGGCGGAAGTGGCTCAGTTCAGTGATCGTAAGTGTATCGTGCGAGAGATGACACGGTTTTGATCACGAAGTCTTTGGAGCCATGGCGTTGTTTCGAAGGGCGAGGATGGTCTTGGAAAAGGCGCAAGATGTTAGCATTTGGAAGGATGCAAAGCTGTTATCACAAAGTGTGGTACTGGGTGGCATGCACGTGCGGCATGTGTGCCTGGCATGTGCGTCTGGTAAGCGCGTACGACAAGCGCGTCGCAAGCGTTTACGGCATGCGTGTCGCAAGCGCATCAGGTAAGCGCATCCAGGGAGCATCAGTAGGCGTTGGATCGTCTTGGAATGGGCGCTGACTTGGTGTGGACGGCATGGCTTGGATTTCGGTATAGTGTGGACCATTGGCTTGGCACGGTCTTTGGCTTGGCGTGGCTCGGACTTGTTCTGCGGGCCCGGTTGCCTCTTCCCATACGTAGCTCAAAGGAAATCCTTTCCTTATTCAAATTCAAAAAGTGTTATGCTTATGAAATGGGTTGGCTCCCTTTTTACCTTGTATCTTTGTTATCACGTGATGGTGTTAGCGATGGCGCGGTAGTGACAAAGTGGGCAAGCATATCCCAGCTATGTACTCCAGCGTTTCTCTTTCAATTTGTTTTATTGTTTTCTTGTCTTTGGTGTAAACCGTAGCCATAGGTATGCCTTTCATAAACTTGTGGAAATACTTCATCATAAATAATTCTTCAAATGTCACTTTGTAGTAACGTGTCTGCTAATAGTGACGAGGTAATTGTTATTGTGAAGAGTTGGTATGTACGGGTAGGTGAATTTTTTTTTTTTTTTTTGAAAGGCAAACAAAGCGCCTGGTTTATGGTTTTTTTTTCTTCCTGGATTTCTTGGGTTGATAGATAAATGTTAGCTTTTGAGGATATTGGATTATTTCTGGGATGAATGGTTTTGATAATATAACTCTGATTATATTTTGGGAAAGGAATATTGCTTTTATGAAAGTGTGTGCTAGCAATAGGCACAAGACGCAATAGTATGGCGGTTTTATTAAGAACCTAAAAACCAGATCGTATATCTTGCCCAATCTAAATTTACTCACTTGCAAACACACCTCTCTCCAAGTAAAAGGCGGCTTTCTTTGGTAGCATCAATGATTAGTCCCCAATTCTTTGGTAGCGTATTCAGCGAGTCCCCGGTTTTACGGTGTAGTTTTAACAAGCGATAACTTAGGTTTGTCCGCGATTGAGTCGGATCGAGTCGCAAGTCCCCAATCGCTGGTAGCATCTTCAACGAGTCCCGGTTTTTCGTGTAGTTTTTGTTGTGTAGCAAAGGGTCGTGCGGTAGTTGAGTCGGATCGAGTGGTAGCATCTTCGGAAAGTCCCCTACCATCTTTACATCGGGTCGAAGAACGAGATCGACAATCGACATTGTAGCCGATAGATCAATCCTCATTGTGGTCGCCAATTGTTTATGGGTGAAAATCGTTTCTTGATTTCGGTAATTTCGGTGGGTGAGTGGCTGATTCAAACCCTAAACAAATGTCTTTGCACGTGAGCACTTTATAGGTTCGAGAGATCGATTTGTACAAGTCCGGCCTAAACCAAGAAATGGCCGTTCGGACTTGCTTCGGTCACAAAGTGGAGGAGAAGGGTTGATTTGGGGAGGAAGCAAAGAAAGGTGTTGAGGAGAGTAGTATCTCGACTTGTATCAGAAAGTGAAAGCTTAGGAAGCTTGCAATAGATGGAAGCTTTTGAGAGAGCTTGCCAAGTTGCCTTTCTGAGAGTGTAAGTGTAGTATATTTCTCCTGACCGAGACTTCTTGTTTGGTGGAAATAGGTAAGGCCTATTTATACAAGTCGAGATTGAAACGTACCCTGGCCTCATGAAGGAAGAGAGTAAAGGGTGAAATAATGGGAGGAGGTGGTAACCGCATGGTTTAATGGGCGAAAACGTTTTTCACCATTATTTCCTCTTTTATTTGACCGCTTTATTCCTTTTCACGCTTTCTTAATGTGAGCGTAGTACGCGCATCTTTGTGACCGCCAAACCAAAACCCTAAAGAAGCATCCCCCAGTTTGTGTTGATATCTCGAGTGTTGGTTGCATCTTGAGTGCAAGTGGCGCTGCTAGTGGCGCGTGTGGCATGTGCGGAATGCCTTGGTGGTAGTTTGCACGGTTTGCAAGTTGGGCTACCAGCGTGTGTGCTTGGCATGTGCCGATGGCATGTGCGGAATGCCTTGGTGGTAGGTTGCACGGTTTGCAAGTTAGGCTACCCGGCGTGTGTGTTTGGCATGTGCCAATGGCATGTGCGGAATGCCTTGGTGGTAGGTTGCACGGTTTGCAAGTTAGGCTACCAGCGTGTGTGTTTGGCATGTTCCAATGGCATGCGTGGCCATTAGGGCCGTGACCTTGATAGGGAAACTAGCTAGCGAGCATGTTGGCATGTGCCAATGGCATGCGTGGCCGTTAGGGCCGTGATTTTGCTAGGGAAACTAGCTAGCGAGCATGTTGGCATGTGCCAATGGCATGCATGGCCGTTAGGGCCGTGATTTCGCTAGGGAAACTAGCTAGCGAGCATGTTGGCATGTGCCAATGGCATGCATGGCCGTTAGGGCCGTGACCTTGATAGGGAAACTAGCTAGCGAGCATGTTGGCATGTGCCAATGGCATGCGTGGCCGTTAGGGCCGTGATTTTGCTAGGGAAACTAGCTAGCGAGCATGTTGGCATGTGCCAATGGCATGCTGCATGGCCGTGACCTTGATAGGGAAACTAGCTAGCGAGCATGTTGGCATGTGCCAATGGCGCGTACGACCATGTTGACCTAGTTGCAAGTCTTGCAAACCTAGGGCGCTATGTTGGGCGTGGGCCCAAGGCATAGCGGCTTGGAATTTGGCGTTGTTGCCATGGTGCGCAAGGTGCGGCTTGGAAATATGGCTTGCGGCATGTGTTGGCATGTGCCAATGGCACATGCGGCCATGTTGACCTAGTTGCAAGTCTTGCAAACCTAGGGCGCTATGTTTGGCGTGGGCCCAAGGCATAGCGGCTTAAAAATATGGCATGCGGCACGTGTAGGCATGTGCCAATGGCACGTGCGGCCATGTTGACCTAGTTGCAAGTCTTGCAAGCCTAGGGCGCTATGTTTGGCGTGGGCCCAAGGCATAGCGGCTTAGAAATATGGCTTGCGGCACGTGTTGGCATGTGCCAATGGCACGTGCGGCCATGTTGACATAGTTGCAAGTCTTGCAAGCCTAGGGCGCTATGTTTGGCGTGGGCCCAAGGCATAGCGGCTTAGAAATATGGCTTGTGGCACGTGTTGGCATGTGCCAATGGGACGTGCGGCCATGTTGACCTAGTTGCAAGTCTTGCAAGCCTAGGGCGCTATGTTTGGCGTGGGCCCAAGGCATAGCGGCTTAGAAATATGGCTTGCGGCACGTGTTGGCATGTGCCAATGGCACGTGCGGCCATGTTGACCTAGTTGCAAGTCTTGCAAGCCTAGGGCGCTATGTTTAGCGTGGGCCAAAGGCATAGCGGCTTGGAATTTGGCGTTGTTGCCATGGTGCGCAGGGTGCGGCTTGGTTTGGCATGGTTGCCATGGTGCGCGAGTGCGGCTTGGTTTGGCATGATTGCCATGGTGCGCGATGTATGCGGCTTGTTTTGGCATGGTTGCCATGGTGCGCGAGTGCGGCTTGGTTTGGCATGGTTGCCATGGTGCCGTGAGATATGCGGCTTGTTTTGGCATGGTTGCCATGGTGCGCGATATGCGGCTTGTTTTGGCATGGTTGCCATGGTGCGCATAGTGCGGCTTGGTTTGGCATGGTTGCCATGGTGCGCGATGTATGCGGCTTGTTTTGTCATGGTTGCCATGGTGCGCAGTATGCGGCTTGTTTTGGCATGGTTGCCATGGTGCGCAGAGTGCGGCTTGGTTTGGCATTGTTGCCATGGTGCGCGTGATATGCGGCTTGTTTTGGCATGGTTGCCATGGTGCGCGATATGCGGCTTGGTTTGGCATTGTTGCCATGGTGCGCGATATGCGGCTTGGTTTGGCATTGTTGCCATGGTGCGCGATGTGCGGCTTAGTTTTGGAATTAGGGTTACGTGCCGAAAACCTAATCGGTATTTTGAAAAAAAATACCCCTATTAATTATTTACACCTGAGTTAAATGCTCTTAGTTAATGTGTTGCGGGTAACATTAGGTCATGGGGTTTTACGATTTTACCCCTTGTTTAAAAACCACCATCAACAAAAGGTAATTGGAATTAGCAAATTCAGAGAACTTATGTATATAGAATTAACTAGATAATTTGTTGGCTAGATAAACATAAAAAAGTCGCTTAAGAAAAATCTAGACAGCCTAGAAGCGTCTATGTCTAGTCCGGTCGGTTGTAATATGAAAACTATAGACAAAACTAGAGTGTCCAATGACGGTTTATGTAACCCTATAAATAGGCATGATTATACCCATTTGTATTCAAGCAAGAATCAAATCAATATAAGAGAAAGTTGAAGTAACCAAGTCTTTCTTCAGAACCCTCACTACTAGAATTCTAGGAGCTTTATAGGAGCAACACTTTTATGCTCGGATATCGCCGTAAATACCATCAAGTGTTTTCAAGTTTTAATATAAATTTCCAACAATCTAGTGGCATGCTTCTAGGGTGCAAGAGGTCCTGAGTTCAATTCAGTTAGCTATGAATTTATTATTGAGTACTTGAATTCCAATTTGTTTCAATCTTTTTGCTTAATCGATAATATACTCAGTAGATATTCGTTCATTGGTATCTTCGTTGTGTTCTTTTTATTTATCCTTATGACATTATTTTCTTTGCAGGTCAGTTTAATATTTGTGTTTGCGATTTTTTCCTTGAGGTTATATATGCTAACCTATCTGCTTTGCAGGTCATAAGACTCATCTACAAACTTCACGTATGTTGATGTGTTGCGTCTTCGATGTCTCAAATATGCGGTGATCCCATTATTTATTGTCTTTTGTTGATAGAAACATCGTAGAGAACTACATCTATTGTAAAGGGTATTTCTCCTTTTTCACTTCTGCAGACTTATAAAAAAGAACGCAAGACGGTACAACTTTCTTGTTTCCAGTGATTCTATTTTTATTTATGTGGGTTGAATTAGGATCCTCGGATCATCATCAATTTGGTCTTGGTTGCTGTATCTAGTACATCATTCAGTACTTGACTGATTTGTTCCCTTTCCGGTAAACCTTTGGAGCATACACACATTTTTCAGGAAGTTATCTCCTCATATGAGAGTTTTTGTATATGCTCCAATGGTTAACTGGAATTTAATTATGTCAAAGCTAAAGTAAGTGATGTGAAGGAGATTAAAAGGGTGTGGAACTGAACCAAGTGATGTATCAAAATTAGTAAGTTATTGATCTCAATATGTGCAGATTTTATAGCACATAAATTGGAATTGAACGCTAGATTCTAAACAACCATGGTGTATTCTGTTTACCAAGGACCTCTGTTTTAGAATGAGATTGTTGAATCGATGTTTTATTTGAATGCAGGCTCTAGAGATACTCATTAGTGTTTTTTTTCCCAGGTGTGTATGACAGGAATCACATCCAATTGCATCAATCTCCAGACTAAGGGAAGAGCAATCCAAAACCATGATCTGGAAGTTGGTGTATATATGAAGGTGCTAATGATGTCAACAAGGAACCTTGTGAAGTTGGTGAAGGTATGAAGTTGCTTCTTCATAGAGCTCAGGTGAAATTTTATACTCTGTCACATGATTAGAAACTCAGCAACTAGTGAAATAGTAGGTTGAACTACCATAGACATTATACGTAAGCAATTTCTATGTTAATGGATTATGATCACAGACAAATACTCTTTGTAACCATTCAATTTAGCATTTATCAACATTCATCCATGAAATATTTGTATGATGTTTGGATGTCAACTATGAGACATTTCAGTTAAATATTTGTATGTGGCCATGTTAAATATGAGAGTTATTGGATTGAATCACAAGAAATGTATGCATCAGGATACAGAGAAATATTTGGGGGCAATGTATTTTGAATATGTCAACGAAGACTTGACCATACTTTTTTCAGTTGCGAAAAACAACGGCTGCATGTGTTGCTAAATTCAGGTCAACTAAGGTCAACAAAGACTTGAACTGAAATTAGCAACAAATAAAAATTTTTAACAGCTGACCTAAATTTTCAGTTTTGCAACGGCTGAAGCAGTTACTGTTGCTAACCGAATTTCGTAACACTGATATAGCTGATGCTAAAAACTACAACAAGGTGTTTTGCGGTATCCTCCTGCCGTTGCAAGTCGTTCAGCAACGGAAATGTTGCTAAACCCTTAGGTGTAGTGATATACATTAGTTTATAAGTTCAGGTTCAGGGTTAGAAAGAAATGAACATGGTCGCACTATTTTCTTTTTGTTGTTTGCGACATGATAGTTAATGTGGTTAGTAAGAAATGACATTCTAATTAATATTGGCTAAATAAGAGAGATAACTTTCTTTTTTATAGATATCAAGTTGTTGTTCTATTAATGTTGTTTCCTTTGAGAACATTAAGTGTTCAATAATTTTGTTTTCTATTGGGTGAATCTTTTAGGAGGGTAGTTTGTTGTGAGATCATTATTTGCCTCTGCTTGTATTTTCCGAGGGTGTTAAGTTGTCACTGTTTTTTACTAACTCAATCTTCCCCTTTTTCATGGTTTTCTGTATATATGTATATATATATCCTCTAGTAATGGTAAACGATAACATCAAGAGAGATAGATAGTGTATATATGAATAGATTTTTCACAAAATTGGTTAAAAAGACCAAAATCAAAATTTTAAGGTGAAAAGGACAGTCGGATTTAGATCTTTGTTTAAATGGACGAGAAATTTAAAAATAGGCGAGGATGTAACTTGGTTTCATCTGTCCATTTTCAAATATTTTTTCTTATTTTTATTTTACAGGATGCATCCAGGTTTCATCCTTGCTATTTTTTAAGTTTAAGCGAGGATGAATCCGGTTTCATCCTTGTTATTTTTTTTGTCTATTTCACCCATAAAATTTTTTACTCGTCCATTTGAACCGTGTTTTAAATTTTTTGGACAAATGACCCATTTTCCGTAGATTTTTAGATTCTTTTCTCTCTAAGTAAAAAGTTAACACTATCTCTTCAATATTAGTGGTTGTTCACTATAGCAATTATCCTGTATATATATATATATAAATAACACAACCAAATATATTGGACGTGAGCGACTGTTTCTAATTAATATAGATTTCCTTTAAGCTGTCAATGTATAGTTGGTGTCTTCAACTTCACGTTCTAACATCATATCTAGATAAGATACGACAGCGACAGCTTCAGGAAAATACGCAAACAAATTTTTATAGCTAGCATTTGAATCGTAAACAAATTTTCCGACGGTATGGATACGGCCATTATTCAATTATCCACTGGCAGCTGCCCTGACATGTAATTATGAAGAAATGGTACTTAATTTTCGTTGCTGGTTCCCATGTGTGTATGTTTTTCCAATGAAAACCACGATCTCTGGCACTTGACGTGGTTAAGCTGCAACCCGTTGTCCCTCGAAGTGTAGATATGGATCCACATATTGCGCAATTCTTAGGTGATGGACTTATAAGAAAATGCGAGAACAAGTTTGTTAAGACTAAGTCTTATGGGCTAGATTGGAGGTGCTAGATTAGCACTTAAGTGTTGCAATTCAAAAAAAAAGCGTAGCAAAAAAGTTAACACTAGTTCTCTCTCCTAGCAGTTGCTAGCATGTGAAGTAGCATGCTAGATAGTTACGCTAAATGATTCAGCGCTTGAAAAACTACCTTTTCGCGGAATGGTTGTGTGAGGGGTTTATTTTTGATCGGCCAATTTGAGATTTGAAGCGCCGAATGGTTTAGCGTTGGAGTCTTTGAATGGTTATTTGGGCGCGGAATGGTTCGTGGCTCTAGGCTGACGTGGACTGCTAATCTAACTGCTAGATTAGCACTCCCATAAGACTTAGGAGGTATTTCTGACTGCTAATCTAGGTGCTAGACTAGCACCCCATAAGACTTAGTCTAACAGCTGATAAATCATTTCTTTTTTTTTTCTTTTCGAAAAATTGGTTAAAAAGACCAAAATCAACAATTCCTGGGTGAAAAAGACATGTAGAATTTGATACTGTTTAAATGGACGAGAATGTAAAAATAGCCAGAATGTAAACAGTTTCATCCTACACTAAACAGTCCCTATTTTTTTTTTTTTTTTATTAACCTATTGATCAAATTACAGAGTTTTTGGTTGGCAGCCGAGCAACAAGTTGAGCACCAACCCCTTTCTGAATAACAACACCTAGTCTATGAAAAATAAAACTACCTGAACCACTGCCAACGTCATTGTTAATTAAACAATTCTTCAGGCGTTTGAAAAAACAAATGAAATCCTCACTAAGCTCCCCTAAAGTAGTAAAAGCTAAGACACCTAACCCATAGCCATTGAAACACACTCATTCAAATATTTAGTGCGTTTGCGCGAAATTGCTCTCGAAATAGGCGGCCGGAATGAAGGCGCGAACTCCATCACCCGATGTAAAGGGTGAGACACCCGTGATATCCATACACACATCCGGCCGTTTTCCCAATTGAGCACAAGGATATCCGCAGGCGTAAATCCTTGTTGTCATCGATAAAAGACCTAGAGCCGCTTCTTTGCGCGCGTGGGACACATGCCACTGGCGAGGCGTCAAAAAGCGCATCACGAACTACATCATGACGAAACTTAATCCCAACATCCTTAGCACAATGAAGCGCATGATCACCGAAAATGTCCATAGATTTGTTACAACAAGAGCATAGAACGCCTTCGACGAACAAAGGGATACCAAGCCGATAACAAACTACAGCTCTGAACTGACGGGGGCCAAGGCATTGATCCATCCCACTAATAAGGACAACCAAAAGATAATCTTGAGCGTGTTTGATTTGGTTACACTGCCACAGCATTGAATCTCTTGTAGATAATGTAAATTGGACTGGGATTCGCTTCTTGACTGCGTCAAAATAAGTGACTGCCATGGAATGCATGGAAGGGGTGGCAGTATCATCGACGCAATAAGTAGTAGGCAAATCGCATACCTGAATAAATTTCTGAAGAGCTGACTGGTAGGCAGCGCCACTAACCGTTGGGAATAAGCTACCAAGTATCACCTTCCACACCGGGGTAGTCTGACTCTGAGAGGCAAGATAACAGTAGGTGCATCCAGTTTCATCCTACCCATCTTCAAATACTTTTTCTTATTTTTAATTTATATCAGGATGCATCCAGTTTCATCCTCGCTATTTTTTAACTTTAAGCCAGGATGAATCCAGTTTCATCCTTGCTATTTTTTTGGTGTCCATTTCACTCATACTAATTTTTACTCGTCCATTAGAACCATGTTTTAAAAATATTTGGACAAATGACCCATGTTTTAAAATTATCATTCTAATTTTAGCATTTTAATTACTATTTTACCCATTTTCGATATCGAGCTCACGGTTTAGATTAATCATGCAAATGAAACTAAAATACTTTCACGTCAGTTTGAGATTGAAGGCAGAATGTACAGGGGGTAAATGATATGTTGCCAATGCCAGAATTCAAAATTATCAAAAGGTTAACAAAGTTTTCATAAAGCTTCATGTAAAACTGGAATTGGGGTAACACTGATACATGAAGCCAAGTTGGAGGGCTTACGACATAGATCCTAAAGAATTTAAACCATTTTAGTATTTGGTTTTTTATTCCCATCGATGTATTATTACGTTGATGCCGACAACACATACTAAATTGGTTTAGGATATATGTATCGCAACAAAGACATATAAATACTAACTAAATTCAGCTGGTTTATTAAGCTTCTGTTTGTAGGTGAAAATGGTTTCTACTGATTTTGGTAATTGCGGGTGTGCAGGTGAGAAACAATTTAAACCCTAAACAATGTACTGCAAGGGAGTACTTTAGATTCGAGAGATCAATACGTACAAGCCCGGCCTAAACCAAGAAATGGCCGTTCTAGACTTGCTTCGGTCACAAAGTGAAGGAGAATGGGTTGGTTTTGGGGAGGGAAGCAAGGAAAGTGGTGAGACCAGAATAGTTGATTCTGAAAGAGTAGTTGGGTTACCACGACTTGTTATCAGAAAAGTCAGAGAGCTAACAAGGTGATCTAGCAAGTAAGTATTTTTGAGTGTTGTATCTCCCGTATGAACTTGTTGTTCAATGGAAATAGGTAAGACCTATTTATACAAGTCGGAGTAAAAACGTACCCTGGCTCATTAAGGAGTGGGGAAGTAAATGGGAGGAGGTGGTAACCGTATGCACGGAATTGATGTTCCATAAAGTGGTTAACGCATGAAACTGCTAACGTTATGGAATTGATGTCTCATAAAGTTGTTAACGCTTGTGCTTTATGTCCCATGAACGTTTCACACATAACTTCCCGTATTTACTAACCGCCTCACTCTTATGACACTTCCTTATGACGGGCGTAGTGTACGCCGCACGATGTAAACCTCCAAACCAATACCCAAAGAGGATCCCCCAGTTTGTGTTGATGTCTCGAATGTTTTGAAAAACATGTATTACGTTGTTGTGGCTTGGCAAGTCAAGCTCGGAAAACTTGCTAGCCGGGTGACCTTCGACGGTCGAGATTTTGCATCTTGAGAGGAGGGGTAACCGTTGATCATTGCACACCTTCGTTTTTGTATCCGCGTAGTGAGGGCCAACATGGTGGCGCGGCTAGGTTGGCATGCCGTTGGCATGGCAAGGTTTGGCATGGCAAGGTTTGGCGTGGCCAAACTTAGGTTTTCGGGCCAAAGGTTACCATGTGTCGTCTGGTAACCTTGGATGGCTAGGATTTGCTCCTAGGATTGAAGGGCAACCGTTGATTGTTACACTCATTCGTTTTGGTAGTCGCGTAGTGAGGGCCAACGTGGTGGCGCGGCTAGGTTGACATGTCGTTGGCATGGCAAGGTTTGGCGTGGCTAAATTTAGGTTTTTGGGCCAAAGGTTACCATGTGTCGTCTGATAACCTTGGATGGCTAGGATTCGCTCCTGGGATTGAAGGGCGACCGTTGATTGTTGCACGCCTTCGTTTAGGTGGCCGCGTAAGGAAGGCCAACAGGGTGGCGCGGCTAGGGTGTGGTTAGGCTTGGCATGTGGGTCCAAGGGTTCGCCTTGGGCGTGGCTAGCTTTGGGTAAGTGCGA
Source organism: Papaver armeniacum (assembly GCA_023531295.1). Classification (NCBI taxonomy): domain Eukaryota; kingdom Viridiplantae; phylum Streptophyta; class Magnoliopsida; order Ranunculales; family Papaveraceae; genus Papaver; species Papaver armeniacum. Next base: position 178,702 of record JAJJWW010002533.1, read on the forward strand.
TTTTGGCTTGGCATGTGGGGCCAAGGGTTTGCCATGGGCGTATGGCGTGGCTAGGATCAAGGCAAGGGCGTTTGGCTTGGTATGATGTGACTAGCATGGCTAGGGCCAAGGCAAAGTGCGTTTGGCATGGCGCGGATGGCTTGGCTAGGTTTGGTTTGGCTTGGCATGTGGGGCCAAGGGTTTGCCTTGGGCGTGGCTAGCTTTGTCTAGGTGCGATTTTGGCTTGGCATGTGGGGCTAAGGGTTTTCCATGGGCGTATGGCGTGGCTAGGGCCAAGGCAAGGGCGTTTGGATTGGCATGATGTGCAAAGTGCGTTTGGCATGGCGCGGCTAGCTTGGCTAGGTTTGGTTTGGCTTGGCATGTGGGGCCAAGGGTTTGCCATGGGCGTATGGCGTGGCTAGGGCCAAGGCAAGGGCGTTTGGCTTGGCATGATGTGACTAGATTGGCTAGGTGCGGTTTTGGTTTGGCACGTGGGGCTAAGGGTTGGCCATAGGCGCATGGCATGACTAGCTTGGGCTAGGTGCGTGACCAAGCTAGGGTTTTGGGGCAAAGGTCGTTTGGTAACCTCAGACGGCCAGGATTTGCTCCTGGGATTGAAGGGAAACCGTTGATTGTTGCACACCTTCGTTTTGATAGCCGTGTAGTGAAGGACAGTATGGTGGCACGACATGGGGCCATGGAGAGGTGCGTTTGGCATGGCGCAGTAGGCGTGGCTGGCATGATTTTCCATTGGCACGGAGGTGCGGCTAGCATGGTCGGGGCATGCTTTGGCGCGGTGATGTGGTGGCATGATTTGCCATTGGCACGAGAGGTGCGGCTAACATGGTTGGCATGCTTTGGCGCGATCCGTGTGGTGGCATGATTTGCCATTGGCACGAGAGGTGCGGCTAGCATGGTTGGCATGCTTTGGCGCGGTCGGTGTGGCTGACATGATTTTCCATTGGCACAGAGGTGCGGCTAGCATGGTTGGCATGCTTTGGCGCGGTCGGTGTCGCTGGCATGATTTGCCATTGGCACAGAGGTGAGGCTAGCATGGTTGGCATGCTTTGGCGCGGTCGGTGTGGATGGCATGATTTGCCATTGGCACAAAGGTGCGGCTAGCATGGTTGGCATGCTTTGGCGCGGTCGGTGTGGCTGGCATGATTTGCCATTGGCACACATGGGAATTAGGGTTTGGCTTGTCGTAACCCTAATTTGAAAAAGATACCCCGGTAATTATTTAGGGACACATTAAATGTTTGATAAATGTGCCTAGTAAATGCTTGTTACTTTAAATGTTGTGACATCACCGTCTCTGCTAGGGTTTAGTGTTTTACGATTTTAACCTAAGCTAAAAACCACCATCAACATTAAGTCCCCTGCTTAGCTCGGAAGAAGTGCCTTGTTGTGAGGTAAGCATATGATGGTGAAAGACAAGGACGGAATTGAGGTATAAATCATTGCAAAGATGGTCAGGAGAATCCGACTAACCTTTTCGATTGGTAAAGAGAGTTTTAGCTTCCCGTGTTGGCGGCCCTGCGTAAGTTGTACTAGGAATGTAGACCCTGAAGTGGTGAGATAAAAGTTACCGGTTTGGTCTGGTCTTACATATCCAAGGCAAAGGGGGTGCGGTCTTGGAAGGCGACGCAAGTGGACGGCTTGGCTCGAGGGGCCAAGAGGTGGCGTGGTCTTGGTAAGGTAAACGCGCGTGGATGATAGGGTCGCGATAGTGGAGCAGGCGGCTTGGCGTAGTGTTGCCTAGGCAAGACAAGATGTACACGGATGTCTAGGCATGGTGGGGCCATAATAATGGAGCGAATGGCTTGGCAGTGGGGGGCCGCGGCAATGGCATAGTGGAACGTGCAAGGAGAGCTAGGCGTGGTGGGGCCGCGGCAATGGAGCGAATGGCTTGGTAGGGGGGGCCGCGTCAATGACATGGTGGAACGTGCAAGGACGCTAGACGTGGTGGGGTCGCGGCAATGGAGCGAATGGCTTGGCGGGGGGGCCGCGGCAATGGCATGGTGGAACGTGCAAGGACGTCTAGGCGTGGTGGGGCCGTGGTATGGCGTGAGTGGTCTTGGACGTGAAAATTGGTCTTTGCGGGACTGGTTTCCTCTTTTCCTTCCTTGGCTCAAAATTGGAAATCCTTTCTTGTTCGAACTCCCAAGTATCACGCCTATAAAAAGGATGGCTGGCCTCTCCCTTTGATTCACGCCCTTATTGTTTCTTCTTTTGTTGCTTGGTAGCGGTGAAGCGGGCGAGCGGATTAGGTATGTCCTCCAGTACTTCCTCTGTGACTTTCTTTTTCTTTTGTTTTCTTGTGTTGGTGAAAAAAAACCCTAATTGTAGGTGTACCTTTCCATAACCGTAGTAATGTTGACCGCCTCAACTCGCTGTGAAAAGTAAGCATGCGATAGTAATTGCTATCCCTTTTCCATGAAAACCTAGTTTTTTAGGTTTACTCCTTGTCTTGGTGTAGCCGTGTGCATGGTCCCCTCCCTTTTGGGCGCGTTTATCCGGCTGAGCGAGTTTAAATTGCATGTAGTGGTGATGTAGAGTCCGCGGTCCCCACTCTCACGTATGCACGAAAGGACTTTGAAACCAATTAGTTTACGAGGCGCTCCCTTGCGTCTAATAGAATAATTTCTACACGCTTTATGTAATAATTCATGCTCTTCTTGTTCCATTGTAGTTATCGCAGCGGTGAAAACAGTGTAAGAGAATTTTGGTTAAGATGTCAATAGTTTCTGCGGTACCGAGGGATGGGAGTAATTCCAAGCCAAACATAGATGACGAGTTCTTCACGACATCAGCCACGATTAGGAGAAACCATCCCCAATACGCGTCGATCCTTCTGACCGGCCCGGAAAGCGAAGGAGAGGATCGATCGGTTCGGCCAGGAGGCGTAATAAGGTTTTGCCTTCAGAGGAAAGAATATCGTGTCTCTTCTATCGACTTTAAAATCCCTGCAATCCCGTTTCGTTCCTTTGAGAAATGTACGCGATTTATGATGGACCAGGAACCTGTAAAGACCAATTTGACCAAGGAGCAGATTGTCAACGCTCATTGCGGCTTCATGATGCTTTGATTAGGAAAGACATTAGGGGTTGGTTGCTTTTGTTTCCGGATGGTGTCCAAACACCCATACGTCCATATGCGGGTAGGGCAAAATGACCATTTCCTTGGAGAGCGTGGTTTGTCTTGCTAAATCTTCTGTAATTGGAAACCTCGACGTTAGGCTGTCTGCAGATGAAGAAGAAATTCACGCCACCCTGGTTGCGAAGTCAAATGGATTCGTTTGGAAGGAAAACGAGACGAAGTGCTTTTATGACTGGTGGGTGTCTCAGTGGTTTCCTGACGAGTTGGAGTCGAACTAGAAGAATAGCGTACTTCATGTCGCGGCGTTCTTGGCTCTTTGGCTATCCAGGGATATTTTTGACGACGACTCGGGCAAGAAAGAGATAAGACAGGAACTTATCACATTTGCCATAAAATTAGCAAAGGGCGTCGCTCTCCCCCTCGGTGGTTTGTTTCTTGGTTCTCTGTATTCACACCTGGATCAGCTGGTTTCGGACATGCGCGCCTCGAACGGTCATATAAAAGTGGATTAGGTGTTCATGCTGCCTTTCTCCAGGCATGGTTGTGGGAGCATTTCGAGAAGTATGCCCCGAAACCGTTGGATATACTTCCTGAGTCTTGAGGTGGCTCCAGAATCACGCATTGGTCGAACAGGCGCCGAAAACGGTCCGAAATCGATTAAGTTTCTTGACAACTCGTATGCAATTAATTTTCGTCCATGGGCTCCGGTGCATGAGTCCATAACTCAGATTAGTACCTTTGCTCCTGCTTCGAATATGTCTTTGTCTTCTGATGAGGAGGGCCTGAGCGTTGGAGATATGGTGTGCATGCGTAGCTGCACGCCTGGCCACGTGCCATCTTTTTTTCGAGGAGATTGCAAAACGATCTCTTACAATATTGATAGGGCTGCTCGACATATGGGTTTTGACCAAGGGGTCCCACTTGTTCGTCGGCCGGTTGTCCAAGAAATCCCGTTATCAACTGTTCTCGATGATAGTGCTCTTGTGTCGGGTAAAAGTTTGTCGTTCCTCGCGGAACGGAATCCATCAACGACCTCCAAATATAACATATTTTGGCAGGATGAGTTTCTTGCTATTCATGGATTCGTGAATGATGTGGTAGAGAATCGTCAGGTTAAGCCTTTTCCTGCGGTTTTAGCGGAACATCCATTGCTGAGGGATCCCAAGCGAAATCCGTTAGTCCAAATGCAAATAGTCCCCAGGTGAAGGAACGAAGATCTAAAGATCTTGCGGGCGGCTTTCAGTCAGACTCCACGGTTCTGGCGACTTTTAGTTCATCCAATATGCGGGTACATACGGCTGTCCTCTTGACCTTGGCCTGGATCGTTTATTTCCTTGTTCCTTTTCTGAGAATCGCCCTTGTATTCTGTCTAGGGTCTCAGTAGTACGAACCCCTTTGCCAAACTTGCGAGCAGTCAGAAAAAATCATTTTTCGAGATAGAGAGCGGCGTTGCGGAGCCTACCCATGATGACGCGGAACTCGAAAAGGATTAGAGTGTAGGGTCTAGCGGTGGTGAGAGCAATTCTTCCGATAGCAGTGTTGAATCTTCGTCTAGTGAGTCTGAAACTGAATCGGTGAGTTATCTCCATGTTTTTCTTCTCACTCCTCTTTTTTTTTGCAGTAAAACTGAATTTTGATTTTTAGGAGGAAACCGTTCCTGGGGATGGTCTTGAAGTGGAAGACCACCAGAGTAAAGACGTAGCCGTACTTCCCACTGCGGAAACTTTGCCAGCTAGTGACTTGGACATGGAGATTCATCGTCCCGAGGGTGCTGCCGTGACTCAGGTGGAGGAGAGCACTTCGGGGGGCGAAATCGTAGTTAAGGATCTCCTGCCAGTTGCTGATTCAGTTGCAGGTGCCACCTTCAATCCTCCGTATCTGACCCCTTTCCCAGGTCAAGTGTTGATTGGTGGATTTATCGTGCCATCTAAACATGCGACATTGTACACCAAGATTTGGGAAAGATATGGTCACATTGCCACGACTAAGAAGATCACTAGTCGACATGCGTTGGCCAAGCGTATGGAGGAAGCCTTGTCTTCGATTGATGAGATGTGCAACGTGACTGGTCATACAATTTCTGAGGATGTAATCTCGAGATGGAAGTTCCATCGTGACATGTGCGTGGGCTTTGAATTCAACGTTCCTTAGTTCGTTGAAGGTCTCTCTGATGTTGAAAGGTCGTTGGCTGGATCAGTTGAAGGTCCTTCCGTAGACATGATGAAAAAGCAGGAAGCGAAATTCAAGAAGTTGCGCGGGAAGCTGAAACTTAAAAGGGCGGCTCTCCAAAGCACGAGGGAGGCCTTTGCCAAAAGGAGCAAGCCGCTGTTGGAAAACTTCCCTTGAATATATATCTGTCTTCTGGACCTCTTATCTTTAGGGTTTTTTTTTTTGAAAGGCAAATGAGACCCCTGGTTTCGGTTTTTGATTTTCTGATTTTCTCAGGTTAATAGATAAATGCTACCTTGACGATTTTGGATTATATTTTTTTTTTTGAATGAAATGTTTAGAGTTGAATTGTCTTTGTCTATGAATGAAAGTGACGCAGACATCCCAGGAAAACCATGGAACCGTGTGTTGGTAGATGACATGGGATGAAACATGGCTATAGGTTTTATCAGAACTTGAAAAAGCAAACCACGTATTTTTGTCTGGATAAGATTTACTCGGTTTCTCAGGTCATCTGATGAGAATAAACTTTCCGGTGTAGGACCAAGTTTTTTTTTTTTCGAGAAACATGGTCATGGGAAGTCCCCGGTCTTCCGAGTCTTTGCTGACTTGTCTGATAACTGCGCCGTTAATACCTGGGCGGATCGTTTTGCTTCCATCATTTGAGAAGTCACCAAATAATTTTGCCTACACTTCAATTTCATCCCTCCAAATTCAATAATAGTTTCTCAATCAATTCATATTAACATTCAATCAATTCATATAATATTCACCCAATTCACATCAAAAGAAAACAAATTCTTCAAGTACCAAATGGAATACATATACCAAGTTAGTTCATTTTCACTAAAAACACTATAAGTTGAGCTCAAATACTACATAGAAACTTACTCAAGCATTCTTCATCAAGTTCTCCATAATCCCCGGCTTTAAGTTCATAATTCCAAACCCATACTACATCAAACAAACCAAAAATATCTATAAGTACGACTAGGGCAAACATCATGGAAAGAAGTAAAGCAGATTGTGATGAGATTGGTGTCATCTCTGAGAGACAAAGAAAATTCACTTAGAGAATTTCACCCGAATGAATCAACAACCAAAACAAGAACACATAAGAAACATGATGACCCTCGGCCACCTCATCTATAATCGATCTGGATCTTAGATAGGTCGACTTCATACGTATTTAAGCCGTGTACCTTATAAGTTCACTCTAATGACAACTCATAAAATAAAATGAAGAAGAAGATAAATTATAGAGAGAAAATCAACTGATCATATAAGCAATATGACAACATGCACGTAGTAAGTGTCCAGGAAATATTCTTGACCAAAGAACATCCCATATTCGCAATTTGATATGTTTCCCTCGAGCTCAACGGTCCTAATCTTGAAGTCAATCCTCTGAGAGAAGCACTATCCTTGGTTAAAAACTGATTAAAAAATTACACCAAACATCCCAAGTCGGAAAGTGACAAGACATAATCTCATGTAGTAATATAACTTGTGGTAAAAGAATCATCAGAGAAATGAAAAAGAAGGCAACTCTTTCAAACTCCTGCAAACATACAAGTCCATCATAGAAAATTTACGAACAATGCACAAGATATACAAAAAAAAATTATGAACAACAAAAAAGTTTCACCTCCAAAGCATCATGCAGGTTCGGGTCCATACGCTAATGCTGAAGGAATCTGAAGTTCAGATCAACTTGAAAGTTCATTGAAGGATATGGAAGGAAGCAGGATGAACAATCGAGCCAAACTTCTTCATGTTTCGCCCTTTTCGGATGCATAAAACCTTTGTCATCACGCTGATCACGAGAAGCTTGATAAAAATGCTAGTTCATAGTAGTGATCGACCACAATCGAATGAGAAAATCAAGTTAAAGGTGTACATACCTTTGCCGACAATCCAATTGTTGTACTTTTACTAAGGACTCTCACTTTCTTATCAAAGGCACCAGCAAAACTTGTTGCGCCATGACCCACATTGTTGCGAGAACAAAATAACAACAATACACGATAAGTTCACATGAAAGAGATATATCTTTGAAGTTCAAAAGCGCACACTTAAGGCATGAACAAGCGACAAGAGAAGCTTGGATGGGATAAGTGTCACACCTACAAAAATAAAACCTTAGTAAGAAAAAGATACATCGTGGCAACTTCATGGAGAAACAAAATTGCAACTTCGGGTAGAAGAATAAGAGGATGCAACCTAATTTTACTCTATCACAACACTAAAGATCAAAGGATAATACTCACTTGTGATTTCATCACATCTACGAAGAATATCACGTAATGCCTCAAGAAGATCGGCATGCTAATGAACCTAGTCAACCCATCCAGGAGATAAAAGGCTTGAACAACACTAAGATCATCATCTTGAAGCCGCCTCAATATTTCTAGTTGGATAGAAGCAAGCACTGGAACACAAAACATAAGGGAGAACAAAATCAGTAAATTGTAATGGATTGAGCGAGAACTATTTTACCCGGAGAAATAATTCGGGGAAAAAATCCAAAGATAAGGGTATAATTACGGTATGTTAAAAGACAAGCATACTAATGCAACCTGACAAAAGTAAGCATGCCCGGATCTCCATATTGGTCAAGTATAGCAAAAATAATCGGATTTTAAAACTTCTGCACAATAGAGATAAAGCGCCAAACTTGAGAATCGGCGACTTGATTTCAAAATTTTAGATTTGGCCAAACTGGATAGGGTAGCTTTTACGGATCTCCTCCTTCTACATTAAAAAAGGGAATCATTAGATAGATTAGAAAATGATCGACAAGAAGAACACCTCAAGCAGGTATTATTAAAATCCATCAAACATCATGCATTTACAAAGTTTTCGAATAAGGAGTTGTGACAATGAAGGAATAAGACCCGATTAAGCTGGTTATTTTTCAATGACTTGCATTGCAAACCAAACCAAGACAAACTAAACATAAATTAAAACAAGTTCTATTGTGACAAGATCACTTTATTACCTATGGTGATCAAGCATGTGGTGCTCGGCATGTTTGAGCGACTTCGCACAGATGTGACCGTGGCTAACACCCATGACTCACAACCAAACTCAGCACCACCTTACTCAGCAACTTGCAACTCATTATTACCTTCAGTTCCATATCTTCTTTCTCTTGCTCAAGACCACCTGTATTACCTTGAATCCATATCTTCTTTGAGTCCCTTCTCTTTCTCATAGCAGCGACAACCAACAACACCATCTTCATTCAGACCTTTTGTTAAGCTGTTGAAGCCAATCTTGTAAACCTGATGCCAATATCACGGTAAGTCTCCCAAAATATAGTGAGTTCTAAAGTCATATCCTATTCAACCTTACCATTTTCATATCGAAGAAGCGGTGGTATCCGCATATTCATGTAGTGAATTTTTTTGGAAAGATAAGATTCAACTTTGAACTCAAAAATGAAAAAGATCTTGTAATAGATAAGTGAGCTTGGATACCTTCATCCGGGGTTCTTGTTTGACGAGGTTAAGAGCTAAATGAAGTACAACGGTTGCATTAGGGATTATGTAACCTCCTCCCTTCAATCTTATAATCATGTATGTCCACCATCGAATCGAACCCTATAATCCCAAGTAGGATTTAGAAACAACCGAGATTCTACAATTTGTTAGAAACCAAAATCCATTATTGCGAATCAATTTAAACATTTAAAAACACAATTGAAATCACACATCCATATCGACTTACCTTGTTCTTCACAAAAACATAGGAGGTAGGATTATAATTCATTTCTTCAAATCGTTGGGTTTGGCTCACCGCTCATCTGTTTGGATATAAAGATCCTTTTGGAATCAGTTAGGTAAAGGGAAAATTCATCGCAAGCTCATACCAATCGAGAGTTAAAACGGTGGTCACTTGGATATGCTTTCAAACACTTGGTGTGCAATACTTATGCAATTTCTATTAACAAACACCTAGATCATGAGATTCATCTTTCTTATTTAAGCAAGCCCCAGAGAGGTCTTATAATCAACAAAAAATCATTCAACAACAATCAAAGTGTAAACTTATACCTTAAGTTCACAGTTGAATCATGTAAAATGATCACGGGATGCCCGAAACAACATGATACCCTTGGCATTCTCCTGTTCCTCCTCCTAAGCACCATCATACCCTTTAGCGAGGCAACATTAGTTTCTTATTATCTTCCTTCTTCATCTGCAACAACAACAAGAACAACGGTTGATAGATATCCAATGAAAACACACTTTTGAGTCATATCAATAAACAAAATACTAATTTCTTACAAAAACAAATCGATTACTCAAAAAGAATCGATTACTCAACTAAGAGTAAACCCTAATTCCTGTGAAATCCAAAAATGAACCCTAAACATCCATCCATACTTCAATCAAGAACAAAACCCTCACAGATTATTCAATTTATACATCAATTACACACAACTCAGAGTTAATTAGAGAAACCCTAAATCAACTTACCATTTTCTTGAGTTGAATCACCACTTGATTTTAATAGCACCACCATGAATCATCGGGGTTCTGTGAGATCCATCATCCTTTCATGATTTCTTCACCTCAAGAACAAACCCTAACCCTAACTCTCTCCCCGATTCATCACCTCACACAAAGAACCTACAACTCCTCACGGTTCTCCTTAAATACATCAACAATTATACCATCACCCTCATCATCTCTGATTCATTCATCAACAATCAAAAATCAACGATTTCATCGCCCGAGAGGTGAGGAAAGAAAAGAGCATAAGAGAAGAGAGAAGAAAAAACGAAAATGAATCTCGATTTGTCGAGGCTGAGATATATCTCAAAAGCGCGCATGTGAATGGCACACGCAAGGGAGGAAATATCCTCCGGTATAACTCATCATGGGTGGAAACATAATGCCACGCATGTGAATGGCACACGCACATTCTAAAGGTGTTACGACCAAGTGTGACCAAGCGTGTGGTATGCACGCCTAAAAAAAAATCATGTGGCTTAGACCTCATATTTAATTTTAAAAAAATTAGTGACTTCTGCTGTTACTAATTTTTGTAACGACCATTTAAGCGGGAAAGTGTAACGGCCCATAAGCGATTCTTAATCTTCGATACGAATCCGGGAATTTGGTGTAGTGAGTCCCCAATCATCCCTTGTCGTGTCATGACTGATAATCCAGCCGTCGAGTAACTGAGTCGGAGTGGATCGCCTTCCTCTACCATCTTGATGTCTGGGTCGAAAAATGAGATCGCAGGTTGAAAATTGACTTTGTAACCGAAAGATCGAACCTCCCGCTGTGGTCGCCAATTGTTTGTAGGTGAAAATGGTTTCTGCTGATTTTGGTAATTCCGGGTGTGCAGGTGAGAACAATTTAAACCCTAAACAATGTACTGCAAGGGAGTACTTTAGATTCGAGAGATCAATTTGTACAAGTCCGGCCTAAACCAAGAAATGGCCGTTCCAGACTTGCTTCGGTCACAAAGTGGAGGAGAATGGGTTGGTTTTGGGGAGGGAAGCAAGGAAAGTGGTGAGACCAGAATAGTTGATTCTGGAAGAGTAGTTGGGTTACCACGACTTGTTATCAGAAAAGTGAGAGAGGTAACAAGGTGAGCTAGCAAGTAAGTGTTTCTGAGTGTTGTATCTCTCGTATGAACTTGTTGTTAAATGGAAATAGGTAAGACCTATTTATACAAGTCGGAGTAAAAACGTACCCTGGTCTCATTAAGGAGTGGGGAAGTAAATGGGAGGAGGTGGTAACCGTATGCATGGAATTGATGTTCCATAAAGTGGTTAACGCATGAAACTGGTTTTCATGAAACTGCTAACGTTATGGAATTGATGTCCCATAAAGTTATTAACGCATGTGCTTTATGTCCCATGAACGTTTCACACATAATTTCCCGTATTTACTAACCGCCTCACCCTTATGACACTTTCTTATGACGGGCGTAGTGTACGCCGCACGCTGTAAACCACCAAACCAATACCCAAAGAGGATCCCCCAGTTTGTGTTGATGTCTCGAATGTTTTGGAAAACATGTAACACGTTTTTGTGGCTTGGCAAGTCAAGCTCGGAAAACTTGCCAGCCTGGTGACCTTCGACGGTCGAGATTTTGCATATTGAGAAGAGGGGAAACCGTTGATCGTTGCACTCCTTCGTTTTGGTAGCCGCGTAGTGAGGGCCAACGTGGTGGCGCGACTTGGTTAGCATGTTATTGGCATGGCAAGGTTTGGCGTGGCCAAACTTATGTTTTCGGCCAAAGGTTACCATGTGTCGTCTGGTAACCTTGGATGGCTAGGATTTGCTCCTGGGATTGAAGGGAAACCGTTGATTGTTGTACGCCTTCGTTTTGGTAGCCGCACAATGAGTGCCAACGTGGTGGCGCGACTAGGTTGGCATGTCGTTGGCATGGCAAGGTTTGGCGTGGCCAAACTTAGGTTTTTGGGCCAAAGGTTACCATGTGTCGTTTGGTTACCTTGGATGGCTAAGATTTTCTCCTGGGATTGAAGGGCAACCGTTGATTGTTGCACGCCTTCGTTTTGGTGGCCGCGTAGGGAAGGTTAACAGGGTGGCGCGGCTAGGGTGTGGTTAGGCTTGGCATGTGGGGCCAAGGGTTCGCCTTGGGCGTGGCTAGCTTTGGCTAGGTGCGATTTTGGCTTGGCATGTGGGGCCAAGGGTTTTCCATGGGCGTATGGCGTGGCTAGGGCCAAGGCAAGGGCGTTTGTCTTGGCATGATGTGACTAGCATGGCTAGGGCCAAGGCAAAGTGCGTTTGGCATGGCGCGGCAAGCTTGGCTAGGTTTGGTCTGGCTTGGCATGTGGAACCATGGGTTTTCCTTGGGCGTGGCTAGCTTTGGCTAGGTGCGATTTTGGCTTGGCATGTGGGGCCAAAGGTTTGCCATGGGCGTATGGCGTGGCTAGGGCCAAGGCAAGGGCGTTTGGCTTGGCATGATGTGACTAGCATGGATAGGTCCAAGGAAAAGTGCGTTTGGCATGGCGTGGCTAGATTGGCTAGGTTTGGTTTGGCTTGGCATGTGGGGCCAAAGGTTTTCCATGGGCGTATGGCGTGGCTAGGGCCAAGAAAAGGACGTTTGGCTTGGCATGATGTGACTAGGATGGCTAGGTGCGGTTTTGGCTTGGCACGTGGGGCCAAGGGTTGGCCATAGGCGCATGGCATGACTAGCTTGGGCTAGGTGCATGACCAAGCTTGGGTTTTGGGGCAAAGGTCGTTTTGTAACCTTAGACGGCCAGGATTTGCTCCTGGGATTGAAGGGCACCGTTGATTGTTGCACGCCTTCGTTTTGATAGCCGCGTAGTGAAGGCCAGTATGGTGGCGCGGCATGGGGCCATGGCGAGGTGCGTTTGGCATGGCGCAGTAGGCGTGGCTGGCATGATTTGCCATTGGCACGGAGGTGCGGCTGGCATGCTTTGGCGCGGTTGATGTGGATGGCATGATTTTCCATTGGAACAGAGGTTCAGCTAGCATGGTTGGCATGCTTTGGTGCGGTCTGTGTGCCTGGCATGATTTGCCATTGGCACAGAGGTGCGGCTAGCATGGTTGGCATACTTTGGCACGGTCGGTGTGGCTAGCATGATTTGCCAATGGCACAGAGGTGCGGCTAGCATGGTTGGCATGCTTTGGCGCGGTCGGTGTGGTCGGGCATGATTTGCCATTGGCTGGTGGGGCGGCTAGCATGGTTGGCATGCTTTGGCGCGGTCGGTGTGGTCGGGCATGATTTTCCATTGGCACGGAGGTGCGGCTAGCATGGCGGCATGCTTTGGCGCGGTTGATGTTCTTTGGAATGATTTGCCATTGGCACTGAGGTGCGGCTAGCATGGTTGGCATGCTTTTGCGCCATCAGTGTGGTGGCATGATTTTCCATTGGCACAGAGGTGCGGCTAGCATGGTTGGCATGCTTTGGCGCTGATCGGTGTGGCTGGCATGATTTGCCATTGGCACGCAGAGTGCGGCTAGCATGGTTGGCATGCTTTAGCGCCGATCGATTGTGGTCGGCATGATTTGCCATTGGCACACGTGGGAATTAGGGTTTGGCTTGTCGTAACCCTAATTTGAAAAAGATACCCCAGTAATTATTTAGGGACACATTAAAGGTTTCAGTAAATGTGCCTAGTGAATGCTTGTTACTTTAAATGTTGTGACATCACCGTCTGCTAGGGTTTATTGTTTTACGATTTTAACCCTAAGCTAAAAACCGCCATCAACGGCTTCATATTAATAGACTTCCTATTTGTAAATCTATAATATCTAAAATAAGACTCTGGCTCTCCCATCTGACTCTATGAAGAGCTCCATTGGCTGCTACTACTACATTATGCGCATCTAAGTCAAAGTAAACTTGTTGTTAAGCTAGTCATAGCTTGCAACAAGCCCTCTGATTCAGCATGCTCCACATCTAAGTATCCATGCGCATAGATACATCGTCCCAATCCGTGTGATGTCTCTTTATGGTGTAGCTACATTAAGAGGCGTATCATCTCTGTATCGGGTTATTATTTGTCGAAGCTGCTCAATGATAATAACATTATATTTTACATAGCCAAAAATTAACAGTACTTACGTAGCCACAAATTAACACGGGACCATTAATACAAAAATGCAGATTGCATCGTTGCCCATTTATGGTTCCATTTTATACTCGATACATCCCTTGCAAGTAAATAAATACTTTATAATTGCATCAAAAATAATGACAGGATAAAAAAAAATGTCTTTAATTGCATTGTATTTTCCAGATCGACATATACCCGACCACGGTTTATGTGGATGACATGGTAGTATGGTACAAATATTCAAGATTATTAAATTGACATATCTTCTACCAAGTGAGAACTTGGGTGTGAATGTTAATAGGGTTTAGATCTACGGTAACATATAACCGATTAGGTTAAATAAAATCCATTTGGATGTAACTGGGAATCCTATGTGCGCCTTTAATTATTTTTGTCAGTTTAATATTCTAACTTAGTATCGAGTATTGTATGACATCCTCAAGGTGAGTTTGAGGTGAGAAGACCCGACCAGAATTCGCTCTTTTATAACTTTATATATCTTTTTTATACACTACATTCTTGCAAGGTATTGTTGACTCTTCATATTTTTACAGCTTGGGTAATTTGCTAAGAAGAGTGTTAGTGGGAACATTTAGGTAAATTACCAAACGTCTAGCATTCCCTCACGCTTGGCGCCAATGAGCTAAGAGAGCTAAGAGAATGTTAGTAGGAACATTTAGACTTTTAGTATACGGTGTCGGGTGAGTGAGCATTTTGTGTTCATAAATCAGTATTTATATTTTTTGTGTTCTGCTGCATTTTGTGTTCATGAATCAGTATTTATATTTTTTGTGTTCTGCTTTCGGTTACCGTTCTTTGAAATGTTAAAGTGCAAGTTATTTGGAAATGCAAAACCAGGAGTCCAGTGTTTACTGTGCTAAAAGTTCTTGGCTGATCAGGAGCATTAACTTCTCTTATGACGACCATCACCATTTCCTCTTCGAGATCATCGTTACTAAACTGGGGTTCTTGAATATTTAGAGCAGTAGTATGTCTACCTCTTGTCATGTCGCTACTACTACTATTTTGGATGGTTGAAAGTTGCACGAAGAAAATATTGCAGTATTTCATGGCAATTTTCTCTGTCCATCATTATTTCTGCAATCAACACCATCAAGAGACAGCTAGAAAGATTTATGAACATTTAAGGCTTGCCTCTTATCCCTACGAATAAACTATTCATAGAAGTACTTCTAATATTTTTTATTTTTTTTTGGTAAACAGAAGTACTTCTAATATTAAACATGTACATGTTGTTGCATCTGCACCACTACTACTACAGATTTGCATATTTTCAAAGATTCTCAACCCTGAAGTTGTCTGCCACCAACTAGACACGATCCGCTTAAAATTGAAGGAACCGATAGACTTTGGTGTACCAATTCTCTCCACCAATCCTGTGATGGAGGGACAAGTCCACCAGAAAGATGTTCATGTTTTTTTTGGTAAGTATATTTTCAAAAGCAAAGTACTTAAAGAAACCGCGCCCTGCAACATGAATTACCGCAGCATGTCTACAAATGATATGTTTCTCTGGACAGCCATTTCCCTTGCAGTGGCAGCTCCTCTCTTACTTCTACTCCTCCACGGTTTTCTTAGCCAGAAAAGTAAAACCAACTCAAGGCGGTTACCTCCAGGTCCTCCAGGTTGGCCATTGATCGGAAACTTCTTAGATGTAGGCTTTGACTATAAGGTGGTACACAAAAGATTTGTAGAAATTCAAAAGAAATATGGACCAATTTTCATGCTACGTTTGGGTGCCATAAATCTGTTAGTTATTGCTTCAGCAGATGCTGCTACCGAGTTATTCAAACGCCATGATCAAGCTTTTGCAAATCGGTTTATATTTGAAGCGCAGAAATCACAAGTTGATGAGCATTGCCCAACTCTAATGGCTCCGTATGGACCAATCTGGCGAATGAATAGGCGACTATATGCAACCATCAACTCTCGTACGGCAATAAAGAACACTTTAGGCAGACGAAGACAATTTGTTGATCAGATGATACAGTGGATATCGGTAGAAGAAAAGCAAGGTCGAAGCGTTGAAATAAATCACTTAACTTTGGTCGCCTTAACTAATTTATTTGGAAATCTCTTCTTTTCTAAAGATGTTATGGATCTTAAATCGGCAACTGGAAATGAACTCTATCAACTGATCAAGGAGATTCAAGTGTTATCCACATATCCTAATGTAGCTGATTTCATTCCATGGTTACGAAACTTAGATCCACAGAATTTGGCCAACCGAACGAGGAAGGCAGTCGATGCATGTCTAAGCATTATTGATGAGTTTGCAAAGGAGCGAAAGAGCCGGGATGTTTTTTTACGGGATACCAACGAGGAGAAGGATTTGTGGGATTTGTTGATGAGCTTCGAAGGAAATGGCAAAGATGAGCCAAGGAAAATGTCAGAAAGACACATTAATGTGTTTATAATGGTGAGTAAATTCATAAACATGGACAAACATATATACTTTGAATTGAATTCACTATTTACCATTGTACATTTTTTCAAGAATGCACCAAGTGATAATGATTGTACTAAGTCTGCTTACTCTTAACTATAGTTATC
Source organism: Papaver armeniacum (assembly GCA_023531295.1). Lineage (NCBI taxonomy): Eukaryota > Viridiplantae > Streptophyta > Magnoliopsida > Ranunculales > Papaveraceae > Papaver > Papaver armeniacum. Next base: position 195,095 of record JAJJWW010002533.1, read on the forward strand.
TCTGTTAGACTTGCTCTTAAATAATGTGCATCCAATCTGCTATAGGCTCAATCTTATACACTGTTGCGAATATACTTTTCTATTTTATGCAGGAAATGATTCTGGGTGGAACCGACACAACAGTGTCTACCATAGAATGGGTAATGACAGAAGCTGTTCGTAATCCAGAAGTTATGAGGAAGGCCAAAGATGAAATTGCCCAAGTTGTTGGTTACAATAGAAAGATTGAAGAAAGTGACATTGAAAGCTTACCTTATCTAAGTGCGGTAATTAAAGAAGCAATGAGATTAAATCCGGTGGGTCCTTTTCTACTACCACGCTCTGCAGTTGAAGACACCGAATTTATGGGGTATTTTGTACCTAAGGACACTGCAGTGGTTGTTAATATTTGGGGTATTGGAAGGGATTCAGCTTCATGGGATGATCCATTGTCGTTCAATCCAGATCGTTTCTTAGGAAATACTACTGATTACCGTGGACAACATTCTCGATTCCTACCATTTGGAGCTGGGAGACGTATATGTCCGGGCCTCCCCATGGCTCACCAAATTGTTCCCATGGTGGTTGGGTCATTGCTCCAATCTTTTGATTGGACCGCTGAAAATGGCGCCACTCCTGAATCCATGGATATGCATGAAAAAATAGAGATGGCATTGAAGAAGTCTACTCCTTTAAGAATAATACCACGAGCATCGGCTATTATGCATCCATGAACTTGAAAGTTTTTCTTTTGTTCACCTTAATATTCTGCGTCTAAAGACTCTCTATGGGCACGATTGTGTTTTTAAAAAATAATGCATTTTGCAGCTGATGTTGTAGTCATGTACTTGCTTTGAAGAATAGTGTTAATACACCTCATTTCTACCATTTAACTATAACTCGATACTAATACAATCATGACAATTGTTAACTAATCTACTGCGTACAATACTGAAGCGCTCTCTCAGGGTTTTGCTTAACGGAAGACCCATGCATCCATCAATGCAAACTAACTAGGAGTTATTTGAGAGTATCTAACAGTGCGAACAAAACTTTCTTTTATGATGATCAAGGCCGAAATAAACACAGAAAATTTAATATGAGGGCTAGAGAGAGACTGTAAGCTTCACAAGTATGCTCTAGACTGTCGAGTTGAGTTTGCAAGTCTTGAACTGATTTCAAATTGATGATTTGTAGATCTTCAGCTTTAGAAGGGCGTGTACTTGAGAATGAGCTTCCAAGATATTGGTTCTGCAAAAATAGAACAGTTAATTAATTACGCATGATATTTGTTGACAATTGGACTCTCGAAGAAAAAAAAAATTGACTGGATAATGTAGAGTTGCATTTTGACCAAAAATTTGGCCAGGACTTGCAAACAGCAACCTTAAGAGAGTTTAAAGTTAAAACTACACTACAAATACTTAAAATAATCAGTAACATACTTGATTGGTTTGAATAAATAGTTCTTGTTGAAGGGTTCTGCAGATATAGCTTCATTTTCGCCAGCACAACTGGTAAGTGTTGCTGAATAGCAGCACCAACCTGTTCCATCGATATAAACTGACAGAATGAGCTTTTTGACTATGATTTGAAGCATCATGCAGTACAGTATTAGGGTTCTAGACCAAAACACAAGGTTGTAACTATGAAAGGTAAAGAACCCGGATAAATACCCTTTGAATGGGGGTTAGCCACAATAATTGAGAGAATAAGAGGATTAAGAAGAGATAGAAAAGACTAGAAAAGATAGAAGAAGAGTTTTGCATTAATTCTTGAGTCTTTTACAAAGCTTAGGAGCAGTATTTATAACTGCGAATACTTGTGAAACAAGTAATGCTAACTATAGAGTTTAAACTAAACAAGGATTTTATTGGAAATATTTAGTCAAAGCATATCAATTAGTATTGATATGCTTCCTTTTTTAGCTTTTACGTTTTATTTCCTTTCCTTTCTTTCTAGTCAATTAGTATAATTTGTAATTAAGAGTGATTGAGAGTGATTGATGTAATTACATATTTCTTTCCTGAATTGAAGTTATTCTTCATTGTAAATTTATTGTAATCTTCTCTATAAATAAGAAAGTCTTCATCACTGCTAAATATACAGTGAACAACAATTAGACTGTGTCAAAAATTTGTTATGGTATCATCCTTCTAGGTTGATCATATCATATCGTATTTGCTTTCAAAAACTTTTTTTCTTTCTTTGCACCATGGATGGTATGGATTATTCAAGAGGACCTTCAACAATGCTACTTACTAGAAACCCGGTTGAAGAGCTTTATCGATGGAAGCGCCAAGAAACCAACCGATCGGATCGAGTTGTGCAAATGGCGCTGCGTCATAACGACATGGTAAGTAACTGGCTTTTAAGTTCAGTTAATCCTGATATTTGATCAAGCATACCGTATGGTGCAACTGCCCATGACATTTGGGTTTTTACCCAAGAGCGCTTTGCGCAATTACACAATCTCACACAAGACGATATGTCTGTGTCTCAGTATTATCAAAAATTCAAATCCTCATGGGATCAGTTAGACTCACCTAACCCCTTTTCTCATATGAATTCTGTCATGTTAAATGTTCATGAAAATAAACATAATCCAAGTGAGCCTCTAAATCATTCTACCACTAATTTCAAATCACGTCATCCCAACAGGGGAAGACATTCTTATTGTGACCATTGTGGTAAAGTGGGTCACACTAAATACACCTGTGTTGATGGTGGTTTTTAGGCAAGGGGTAAAATCGTAAAACCCCATGACCTAGTGTTACCCGCAACACATTGAATAAGAGCATTTAACTCAGGTGTAAATAATTAATAGGGTACCAGATTAGGGTTTTCAACACGTAACCCTAATTCCAAAACCGAGCCGCATATCCGCGCACCATGGCAACCATGTCAAACCAAGCCGCATATCGCGCACCATGGCAACCATGCCAAACCAAGCCGCATACTGCGCACCATGGCAACCATGCCAAACCAAGCCGCATATGCGCACCATGGCAACCATGCCAAACCAAGCCGCATATCGCGCACCATGGCAACCATGCCAAACCAAGCCGCATCACGCGCACCATGGCAACCATGCCAAACCAAGCCGCATATTGCGCACCATGGCAACCATGCCAAACCAAGCCGCATCACCAGCGCACCATGGCAACCATGCGAAGCCAAGCCGCACTCGCGCACCATGGCAACCATGCCAAAACAAGCCGCATACTGCGCACCATGGCAACAACGCCAAATTCCGAGCCGCTATGCCTTCGGCCCACGCCCAACATAGCGCCCTAGGTTTGCAAGACTTGCAACTAGGTCAACATGGCCGCACGTGCCATTGGCACATGCCAACACGTGTCGCAAGCCATAATTCCAAGCCGCTATGCCTCAAGCCCACGCCCAACATAGCTCCCTAGGTTTGCAAGACTTGCAACTAGGTCAACATGGCCGCATGTGCCATTGGCACATGCCAACACATGCCGCAAGCCATATTTCCAAGCCGCACCCTGCGCACCATGGCAACAACGCCAAATTCCAAGCCGCTATGCCTCGGGCCCACGCCCAACATAGCGCCCTAGGTTTGCAAGACTTGCAACTAGGTCAACATGGACGCACGTGCCATTGGCACATGCCAACACGTGCCGCAAGCCATATTTCTAAGCCGCTATGCCTTTGGCCCACGCCAAACATAGCGCCCTAGGCTTGCAAGACTTGCAACTAGGTCAACATGGCCGCACGTGCCATTGGCACATGCCAACACGTGTTGCAAGCCATAATTCCAAGCCGCTATGCCTTTGGCCCACGCCAAACATAGCGCCCTAGGCTTGCAAAACATGCAACTAAGTCAACATGGCCGTGACGTGCCAATGGCACATGCCAACATGCTCATAGCTAGCTTCCCTATCAAGGTCACTTTACCTCTAACGGCCCCGCATGCCATTGGCACATGCCAATATGCTCGCTATCTAGCTTCCCTATCAAGGTCACGGCCCTAACGGCCCCGCATGCCATTGGCACATGCCAACATGCTCGCTAGCTAGCTTCCCTATCAAGGTCACGGCCCTAACGGCCGGCCCCGCATGCCATTGGCACATGCCAACATGCTCGCTAGATAGCTTCCCTATCAAGGTCACGGCCCTAATGGCCCCGCATGCCATTGGCACATGCCAACATGTTTGCTAGCTATTTTCCTTATCACGGCCCTAACGCCACGCATGCCATTGGCACATGCCAACATGCTCGCTACCGGTTTCCCTATCAAGGTCACGGCCCTAATGGCCACGCATGCCATTGGCACATGCCAAACGCACATGCTGGTAGCCTAACTTGCAAACCGTGCAACCTACCACCAAGGCATTCCGCACATGCCATTGGCACATGCCAAACACACACGCTGGTAGCCTAACTTGCAAACCGTGTAACCTACCACCAAGGCATTCCGCACATGCCATTGGCACATGCCAAACGCACACGCCGGTAGCCAAAACTTGCAAACCGTGCAACCTACCACCAAGGCATTCCGCACATGCCATTGGCACATGCCACACGCGCCACTAAGTGCCACTTGCACTCAAGATGCAACCAACACTCGAGACATCAACACAACCGGGGATGCTTCTTTAGGGTTTTGGTTTGGCGGTCACAAAGATGCGATGCATACACTACGCTCACATTAAGAAAGCGTGAAAAGGAATAAAGCGGTCAAATAAAAGAGGAAATAATGGTGAAAAACGTTTTCACCCATTAAACCATCAAGTGGTTACCACCTCCTCCCATTATTTCACCCTTTACTCTCTTCCTTCATGAGGCCAGTGAGTACGTTTCAATCTCGACTTGTATAAATAGGTCTTACCTATTTCCACCGCACAACAAGTCTCGGTCGGGAGAAATATACTACACGACACTCTCGAAAGGCAACTTTGCAAGCTCTCTCAAAAGCTTCCATCTCTTGCAAGCTTCCTAAGCTTTCACTTTTTCGATACAAGTCGAGATACTACTCTCCTCAACACCTTTCTTTGCTTCCCTCCCCAAATCAACCCTTCTCCTCCACTTTGTGACCGAAGCAAGTCTGGAACGACCATTTCTTGGTTTAGGCAGGACTTGTACAGATCGATCTCTCGAACCTATAAAGTGCTCACGTGCAGCACATTTGTTTAGGGTTTGAATCAGTTTCTCACTCACTCACCGAAATTACCGAAATCGGCAGAAACGATTTTCACCCATAAACAATTGGCGACCACGGCGGGAGGATTGATCTATCGGCTATAATGTCGACGATCGATCTTGTTTTTCGACCCGAGATGTCAAGATGGTAGGGAAGGCAACTCGATCCGACTCAACTACCGAGCGACTCGGTTACCGGTTGCAAAAAACTACGCGAGAAAACCTGGGACTCGTTGAAGATGCCACCAGCGATTGGGGACTTGCGACTCGGTCCGACTCAACGCTGCACAACCCGGTTATCGGTTGTTAAAACTACACCGTAAAACCGGGACTCGTTGAAGACGCTACCAAGAATTGGGGACTAATCGGCGATGCTACCAAAGAAAGCCGCCTTTCTACCAAAGAAAGCCGTCTTTCACTTGGAAGGAGGCGTGTTTGCAAGTGAGTAAATTTAGATTGGGCAAGATATACGATCTGTTTTAGGTTCTTAATAAAACCGCCATAATATTGCGTCTTGTGCCTATTGCTAGCACACACTTTCATAAAAGCAATATTCCTTTCCCAAAACATAACCAGAGTTATATTATCAAAACCATTCATCCCATAAATAATCCAACACCCTAAAAAGCTACTGACTATCTATCAAAGGTTAAGTTTTGAACCGGACATCCAATATGTCTTTCAAAAAAAAAAAAAAAAGAACCTAAATGAAAGTTTAATGGAGAAACGTTCAAGGAAAATCGTCCAACGTAAGTCTGCTCTTCTTGGAGAAAGTCGACCTTTGCGTCTTCAAGAGCCGCTCTCTTCATAGTCAACATCTTGAAAGCTTTTCGAGTTCCATCTCCTTGTCGGGCGATCTCCTCTGCGGAAAGGCTTTCGACATCGCATCTTTCAACTTTTGGATCTCAAGAAGGCCTTCGACAAACCACGAAGTGTTGAACTCCTTTTCCACGCACACGCCGCGATGGTGCTCCCAAATGGGCAATAACGTCTTCTTAAACAGTGTGACCAATCACCTCACGCATATCCTCGATGGAAGAAAAAGCCTCTTCCACACGCTTAACCCGCGAATCGACTAGTGACTTTCTTGGTTGTAGCCATATGTCCGTGCTTCTCCCTGCATTCGTGTACAACGCCTCATGCTTAGCCAAGACGCTAAAACCGCCAACCAAGACATGACCTGGATAAGGAACCAAGTACGGGGGATCAAAAATGGCGCCTGCAAGTGGCCTCACGACTCGCAAAGGATTTTCTTCCATGTCTACGGCAACAACCATCAGAGAATCATCCACCGTCGAACCACGCTTGTGCCGGAAATTGGCTAACTCCCATCTCCAAGTCACCTCGGTGGTCACCAAAGGCAAGTTTTCGTGTGACTCCATCCCGTAATCATCCTCCGAACGATTCCTCCGCAAACTTGAGTTAGACATTTTTCAAAAGAAGAAACAGAAGAAGAAGAAATAAAGAAACGCGAAACTCACCGAACCGCTTCCCGAAGAAGAACCATCTCTTTGCCAGAGGAATCACTCTCGCTTGTTGAACTTTCTTCTTTCTCGAATCATCACCGCTATGAGTAGGCTCGGTGCCGCAGGAATTCCCGGAAAAACTGCCGTCTCCCGGCAGCGTGCAAGGGCAGCGAAAAGCGTTAACACTACCGAAGCCCCGAAGGAAACAAGACACATACTCTCGGCCCGAAATTTACGTGTGTTTTGAGACAAACCCATGAAGAGGCGACACATACCCGGTTATTGGAAGAACCGAAAGACACAAGAGCCGTGGGAGGATCTTGTGAAACCGTATGAACCCGCTAGCACGATTCTTCGTTCTCGTTTCCTTGGCCCGGGGCTTTCCGAATTGCTAGGCAACTTTCGCTGGGATCTCTCAACATTGGATACTCCTTGAGGAACTCTGGAGAAGGTTTGCAACGAACGTTTTCCACCGCATTATTCACAAAATCGCGGATCATAGTAAACTCGTCGCACCAAAACTCATTATAGACGAAGGTCGTCGAAGTTACTCTTCCCATCTGAAAAAAGGAAAGACGGATACCCGGCTTAAGGACACTGGCGTCAAGGGCAACACGCAACGAATCCTTAGGGATCAGGCCGGGTAAACGAGAGGCACCCTTGATCGAAACCCATGTGACGAGAATCACGGCCAATATTGTAAGCAACTATCCGGAAAGACCCCACGAAGAAAGACGGATATAACCCAGGCAAGCAGACTTTGAATGAACAGAGTTTTCACCAACGCTCAAATCGTCATCGAAGACAAAGACATGAGCGAGGTAAGCAAAAGTGCCAATTTGAGTCACGAATTATGGACTGGCCCCATGGACGAAAATTGATTTCATGCAACTTATCAAGAAAACTAACCAAGCTCACGCCAACTCTTGGACGCTTTGTTCACCCATCGAAGAATTCGGAGCCACCCCAACTCACGGGAAGCGAAGGCAACGGTTTCAAGCATACTTCTCAAAGTGCTCCCATAGCGGACTTGCGTAAAAGCAACGTGCACATATGAATCCACTTTCATGAAACCATTCGAAACTCGCATGTTCGCAACTGGGTGATCCCGGATGCACATACGTGGAACCAAGGAACAAAGCTTGCCAATGGGAAGAACTTCACCCTTTGCCAATTTCATAGCAATCGCCAACAACTCGGTCTTATTCCTTCTTGCCGAACTGGTCATCAAAAATGTCTCTAGACAACCGGAGAGCCAAAAATGCCGCGACATGAAGATCACCGCTTTGCATTCGGGCTCCAACTCGTCCAGGAAACCATTGAGATATCCACCAACCGTAAGGGCACCTTTCATCCTCTTTCCAGGGCAGTCCTTTGACTTCGCAATGGAGTCTTTCCGAGCGAAATCCCCCAACTTAGCGGCCAGGTCATCCCGCATCTTCGCCTCACTTTAGGATAATTGGATTACGAGATTCCCGATTCTGGGAAGATTCAGCAAGAGAGCCACACTCTCCAAGGAGAAAGTTATCTCACCCCATCTACATATGATTGTATGGGTGTCCGAACACCATCCTGGAGATGAAAGCAACTAAGCCTCGGGATGTCCTTCCTAATCAAGATTTATCAAGTCTTGACAAACATTAATGACTGCGCTTGAGTCAAGATGGTATTTATGCGCTCTCGCTCACCATGAACTCAACCCATCCGTCAAAAGAACGCAATGGACTTTGACACATCCTAAAGTCAATGTTGGAAGAGGAATATACCCTTTATGAAGACAAAACCGAATGGTGCTCTCCGGGCGAACCGAGCGTGTCTTCTGTCATCCTCACCACCGGTTAGCAAAATTGGCACGAAACCCGGGTGATTCTTCCGAAGGGGCGAGGGCTCTAGTGAAGAATTCATCATCTCGTGTTCGGTTTGGAATTATGAGCATCCTTCGACGAAGTGAAATATGGTTCGTGTAACATCTTATCGAATTCCTTCATAACAATTTGGTAATAAGATATCTGCACAAAACAAATGGAGAAAGACGAAGTTATCTCCCTGACACATAATCGTACCCAACAAATTCGGTTTCAAGACTATATACACGGTATTTTATTCGGGTTCAAGACTATATACGCAGTATTTTTCTTCGGGTTCGAAACTATATACGCGGCATTCTATACGGGTACAAGTGTGTCTACAGTATCCTTCTTCGGGTTCAAAAATATATATGGAGCATTTTTATATTGGTCCAAAACTAAAGCGCGTGATACTTCTTTCAAAAAGCAAAATCATATATACAATATTTCCTGGGTTCGAAGTCATATAAAGCATATACACAAGTATTCTTCTTCGGGATTCATACGGGGGTTCTCTACGGGTTCGAAATACACACGTGATATTTTCCTCGAGAGGCACGCCAAGGAATCATATGCAAAGATTGTGGAAGCGCCTACTTTTAAGGTTTATACCTATAAGAAAAAAAAAAAATAGAGAAAGAAGAGTACTCGAAGACATACCGGAAGCCGGTCTCTCTTTGCCGCTAGTATGAAAACAAGAAAGAATAAAGCGCAGAATGGGGAAAAGGGGCTTTATATATATATTTATATATATAGGCGTGAAAGACTTTGAAATAGGGAAGGATTTCCCTTTACCAAGTCACGCCTGCAAGCATGGTTTCCAAGATTGGACCGGCCCCACCAATTGCGACTTCTCAATGCCGCCCAAGTCACGCCTGCAAGCATGGTTTCCAAGTTGGACCGGCCCCACCAATTGCGACGGTCCCACCAGCCTAGCACACCTCGGTTTCCCAACTCACGCCAACTTCCCAACGTCGCCCAAGCCGCATGCAAGGCCCACCAATTGTGCCAGCCTCCCGATTTGTGCAAAACTACAGCAGGCAAGGATTCCAAATCCTATTTATAAAAGGTCGACAAGCCTCTTTCAATTTTCTTTACGGGTTGTTGTTAACGTTTGTCACCATCTTATGCTTACCTCGCAACAAAGCCCATGTTCCGAGCTAAGCAGGGGACTTAATGTTGATGGTGGTTTTTAGGCAAGGGGTAAAATCGTAAAACCCCATGACCTAGTGTTACCCGCAACACATTGAATAAGAGCATTTAACTCAGGTGTAAATAATTAATAGGGGTATTTTTTCAAAATACCCCATTAGGGTTTTCAAACACGTAACCCTAATTCCAAAAAGCCGCATATCTGCGCACCATGGCAACCATGCAAAACCAAGCCGCATATCGCGCACCATGGCAACCATGCCAAACCAAGCCCGCATATCGCGCACCATGGCAACCATGCCAAACCAAGCCGCATCTCGCGCACCATGGCAACCATGCCAAACCAAGCCGCATCCGCAGCACCATGGCAACCATGCCAAACCAAGCCGCACTCGCGCACCATGGCAACCATGCCAAAACAAGCCGCATATTTGCGCACCATGGCAACAACGCCAAATTCCGAGCCGCTATGCCTTCGGCCCACGCCAACATAGCGCCCTAGGTTTGCAAGACTTGCAACTAGGTCAACATGGCCGCACGTGCCATTTGCACATGCCAACACGTGTCGCAAGCCATAATTCCAAGCCGCTATGCCTCAAGCCCACGCCCAACATAGCGCCCTAGGTTTGCAAGACTTGCAACTAGGTCAACATGGCCGCATGTGCCATTGGCACATGCCAACACATGCCGCAAGCCATATTTCCAAGCCGCACCCTGCGCACCATGGCAACAACGCCAAATTCCAAGCCGCTATGCCTCGGGCCCACGCCCAACATAGCGCCCTAGGTTTGCAAGACTTGCAACTAGGTCAACATGGCCGCACGTGCCATTGGCACATGCCAACACGTGCCGCAAGCCATATTTCTAAGCCGCTATGCCTTTGGCCCACGCCAAACATAGCGCCCTAGGCTTGAAAGACTTGCAACTAGGTCAACATGGCCGCACGTGCCATTGGCACATGCCAACACGTGTTGCAAGCCATAATTCCAAGCCGCTATGCCTTTGGCCCACGCCAAACATAGCGCCCTAGGCTTGCAAAACATGCAACTAGGTCAACATGGCCGTACGTGCCAATGGCACATGCCAACATGCTCGCTAGCTAGCTTCCCTATCAAGGTCACGACCCTAACGGCCCCGCATGCCATTGGCACATGCCAACATGCTCGCTATCTAGCTTCCCTATCAAGGTCACGGCCCTAACGGCCCCGCATGCCATTGGCACATGCCAACATGCTCGCTAGCTAGCTTCCCTATCAAGGTCACGGCCCTAACGGCCCCGCATGCCATTGGCACATGCCAACATGCTCGCTAGATAGCTTCCCTATCAAGGTCACGGCCCTAATGGCCCCGCATGCCATTGGCACATGCCAACATGTTTGCTAGCTAGTTTCCTTATCACGGCCCTAACGGCCACGCATGCCATTGGCACATGCCAACATGCTCGCTAGCTGGTTTCCCTATCAAGGTCACGGCCCTAATGGCCACGCATGCCATTGGCACATGCCAAACGCACACGCCGGTAGCCTAACTTGCAAACCGTGCAACCTACCACCAAGGCATTCCGCACATGCCATTGGCACATGCCAAACGCACACGCTGGTAGCCTAACTTGCAAACCGTGTAACCTACCACCAAGGCATTCCGCACATGCCATTGGCACATGCCAAACGCACACGCTGGTAGCCAAAACTTGCAAACCGTGCAACCTACCACCAAGGCATTCCGCACATGCCATTGGCACATGCCACACGCGCCACTAGCGCCGCCACTTGCACTCAAGATGCAACCAACACTCGAGACATCAACACAAACTGGGGATGCTTCTTTAGGGTTTTGGTTTGGCGGTCACAAGATGAAGCGTACACTACGCTCACATTAAGAAAGCGTGAAAAGGAATAAAGCGGTCAAATAAAAGAGGAAATAATGGTGAAAAACGTTTTCACCCATTAAACCATGCGGTTACCACCTCCTCCCATTATTTCACCCTTTTCTCTTCCTTCATGAGGGCTGGTACGTTTCAATCTCGACTTGTATAAATAGGTCTTACCTATTTCCACCAGACAACAAGTCTCGGTCGGAGAAATATACTACACCGACACTCTCGAAAGGCAACTTTGCAAGCTCTCTCAAAAGCTTTCATCTCTTGCAAGCTTCCTAAGCTTTCACTTTCTGATACAAGTCGAGATACTACTCTCCTCAACACCTTTCTTTGCTTCCCTCCCCAAATCAACCCTTCTCCTCCACTTTGTGACCGAAGCAAGTCTGGAACGGCCATTTCTTGGTTTAGGCCGGACTTGTACAGATCGATCTCTCGAACCTATAAAGTGCTCACGTGCAGCACATATGTTTAGGGTTTGAATCAGTTTCTCACTCACTCACCGAAATTACCGAAATCAGCAGAAACGATTTTCACCCATAAACAACCTGTTACAAGGTTCATGGGAGTCCCCCAACAGTTAAGGAAGGAACTGTGCTCATTTCTTCCTCACAGAATTTTGAGATGAACACTCCATGTTCATATAAGCCACTATTTACTCTCACTACTACGCAGTATACTAAACTGCTGGCTCTTCTTTCAACTATGGAAGACCCTTCTATGCCAAAAGCAAATCTTGGTTAAATTGCGAAGAATTTCACCCTATTTTAACTTGGTTAAATTGGGGTATATCCAGATTAATTGGGGTATACCCAATTTTAAGTGGACATAGTGCCCTTACTAAGGGGAGGCCAAATATGGGTGAGTTGACTTTATTACCCTTGAATTAATTAACCCTATAAAATTAAAAAAAATAAGAAACTGTTAATCTTCTCTTCTTGTTCTTCATCTACATCTTCCATCAAACTCAGAAGAAAAAATCTCTCAAAATCGTCCAATTTGATTTTCCTGAAAAATGGTTGATTTCAAATGATCAAGTAGCAATACATATCAAAAGATCCAAATCAGAGAAAAA
>JAJJWW010002534.1:0-83051 GCA_023531295.1 Papaver armeniacum
TTTCTTTCTTTCTTTCTTTCTTTCTTTCTTTCTCTATTCTCTCTCTTGTTTCTTAGTTCTAATCTCTCCCTCTCCTTCGATCCCCCACTTTCACTGCTAGGGATAGACATATATATAGCTAATTTGAGTGGGTCCTTTGTCGAGAGTCGTTGAAATCTTATCCTCTTGTGTCATGTGCCTTGTCCGCGGACTTTTCCGTCCTCCGCGGATTCTACAATACCCAAGCTTATTACGCGGATTAGCCCTCGTCTTCTTAGTTGGCCATCCGACACGTGCCTCTGTGCGAAATTAAATGTTAGTGGTTGGGAGGTTCAGTCTGCGCCAGGCGATGTCAGTCCTCTCTTGTCACGTCTGTGTCAGTCGGACTATCCCCAGCCGTTGATTGCATCTTATCTTGTGATGGGGTAGAGTGACCTCTTGGGGCTGCGCGGGATCATCTACCTTGGGTATCCCCTCATCTTTGACCGTCGATCTTGACAGATGGCTGGTTGCTTAAATGCCACGGATACTGATACGTGTCCTTCCTCCTTATGACGCGGCCTCCACGTGGATTCTGCCATTACACGTGGCGATGGAGATAAATAAGTGTACTTACATAATGCAAAATGGGAATAAGAAGCTTAAATACACGAATTTGATAAGAGTTTGACTCCACATTATAAAGAATGATTAATTGGGATAGAAAAACTAATTGGGGGATATTTTACTGTAACTGCCGGCATGGTTTTTCAATGCCGGTAGTCCATCGACCATGCCGGTTTTCATTGAAACTATGCCGGCACATATTCCTTAATTAGTTTTTATATCCCCCAATTAATCATCAAACCCTTTAAACTCCTAAGCCATGCGAGGCCATGCGTCGCGCGGTGAGAATACCCACCCTTGGGTGAGCGTCACCACTCCCTTGAAATTTCTCCTTTCCACTTTTCCTCAAATTATGTGAATGTAACACTAAATATCTTTTTCGGTTGAAAAAAACGGCAGAGAAAAAAAACATAAAACGGCAGAGAAAAGGAACATAAAATACAAACATTCTCTTTCACGCCGAGAAGAAAAAACTACAACAAACTAAAACCCTAAAACCACAGCATAATGTTTGATCAAGCAAAACGCAAAATTGCAAGGAGCATTAGACTCACACGGGCAATGATATGCTTCAAATCCATAATATCCCAGAAAACCCCACAGCTACAATCTTTGCTCTTGGTAAATCCTAACCCTTTTCTTTCTATCTCTTCGTTTCTCTGAATCAATAAACCTTAACCGATGTTTTGTTTTGCAGGTAAAGTCAATAAACATTAGTTGATGGAAGGGAAGGAAATTTATCGCAGATAAGCGATATACATCAGGTATTAAACTTTCATACTATTTTGATTTTCTTTATTTTTATTTGAATCTAGGGTTTTGTTTTTAATTAATAAAAAAAAAAAAAAAAAAAAAAATACTTTGTCCCAACGAGTAGAGGTGTTGTTTGAGTTGTGTAGAGAGCTTAGAATTAAGGCTTTTATTTTAAGAAAAAAAACATGCTTATTTAACAAAAAAAAGAGATGAGCTTGGCAGGAATCTGATGAAGAAGATGGGTTTTAGTTGTTGCTCGAGTTAGGGAGAACATGAAAGGGTGATGCTATTAATGCTCCGTGATGGGGTAGTGCTGTGGTGATTGGTTGTCGATATATTTGGGGTTTAAGGTACAACTTAGAGAAATGGTATTTCAGATATTATTCATTAAGATACTTTTACAGACAAAGGATCAGATGTCTTTATAGTAGCAGACATAATCAGAGTGACAGCTAAACACAGCTGTAATGTATGACACACAAGACGATTCTGATTAAAGATAACTGACGGAAAATCAAGACTAACTGTGAGTTGTGTGTGTTACTAACTGTGAGTTAGTATGTGTGTTATTAGCCCCCCCCTCAAGTTGAGAGGAGCAGCTAAGTGAACACTCAATTTGTCTCTAAGAAAATCGAACCTAGCAGCAGATAAACCTTTAGTAAAAATGTCTCGCAACTTGGTCTTTGGTTGAAATGTAATAAAGCTTGATAGTCTTTGAATTGACTAGTTCCCTTATAAAGTGAAAATCAATGACAACATGCTTCATGCATCGTGATTAAGCTGGATTAGCGACTAAAGAAAGAGAACAACATTGTCTCCACCAATAGTAGGTGTAAGAGAGAGAAAAATATGCTGGTCTTTGAGGAGTTGACACATAAAAATAACCCGGCAGCTAGTCCCGAGCAAGAGATCTGTATTCTGCCTCTGTAGAAGATCGGGAAACAGTGGCTTGCTTTTTAGAGCACCAAGTAATGGGATTAGTGCCAAAAAATATGCGGAAACCTGTAGTATTGCGTCTGTCATCTGGGTTTCCAGCCCAATCTGCATCTGAGAAAGCATTTATAGCAACAATACCCTTCTGGAGGACAATCCCATAGTCAAGAGTAGATTTAAGATACCTGAGAATCCTCTTAGCTGCCATGAAGTGAATGTCAGTGGGAGCCTGCATATGTTGACATACTTGATTAACAGAGTATGCAATTTCAGGTCTAGTCCAAGTGATGTATTGAAGGGCACCAACCAGTGACCTATACTCAGAAGGATCATCCAAAAGTAGACCATCTTGTTTACTCATTTTAACATCAGCAATGACTGGTGTAGAACAAGGCTTGGCTCCAAGCATGTTTGTCTTTTGAAGAAGATCAAGTATGTACTTTGTTTGAGACAAAAACATACCATGAGAATTCCTTTTGATTTCAAGACCAAGAAAATAGTGTACTGCACCCATGTCCTTAATAGGAAAATGTTGTTGAATATCTGCTATTACACTTTTGCAGAATGCTTCAGAAGTACCAGTCAATAAAATGTCATCCACATACACTAATAAAATTGTGATCTGAGTACCAACCTTATGAACAAATAGGGAAGTATCAGCATGTGAGAGATGAAAGCCCAGAGAAAGAACAACTTCAACTAGTTTTTTGGTACCATGCTCTAGGTGCTTGTTTCAAGCCATAGATTGATTTGTGTAGTTTACACACATAGTCTGGAAGCTCAGGATCAACAAACCCAGGTGGTTGAACCATATAAACCTCTTCTTGTAGAGTGCCATGAAGAAAGGCATTACTCACATCCAATTGAGTGACCTTCAAATCAAACTGAACAGCTAAAGACAATACAAGCCTAATGGTTGTTGGTTTAGCAACTGGACTAAAGGTCTCAGAATAATATATGCCTTCCATTTGATGAAAACCCTTAGCAACAAGTCTTGCCTTGAACTTATCCAAAGAACCATCTTCATTTTGTTTGACTTTAAATACCCATTTACAACCTACTGGATTCTGAGAAGGGTGTGGAGGAACTTTAGACCAGGTACCAGCTAGAATATGAGCATTGTACTCTTCATGAAGGGCAATTCTCCATTTTGGATTTTTATTGGCTTGAGTGAAACATGTTGGAGGTGTAGAATTATTGACATGAGCAATGTAAGTTGTAGGAAGAACATATTTGGTGGCCAGTTGAGCTTTGGGTTTATAAATGTGATTTTTGGATCTAGTGATCATGTCATGGTTGTTTGAAGATTGAGCAGTGGATGAAGTATTAGCAGGTGAAACCACTGCAGAAACATGTGTGGGAACAGATGAAATTGTATTGATAGTTGATGAAGTAGTGGGTATGGCATTAATAGTAGGTAAAGAAGTGAGAGTATCAAAAGCAGTTGGAGTTAAAAAATCTGGATCAATGGTAGCAGGTTTAGAATTAGAAACTATCAGCTTGTACTGTAGTGCAGGAAATAATGTCTCATTTAAAGAGACATGTCTTGAGATGTAAACTCTCCCAGTGATGGGATCAAGACATCTGTAACCTTTGTGGTTAGAGGAATAACCAATAAAAATGCACATTTGACTTCTTGGTTCTAGCTTATTGGAGGTGTAAGGTCTTAACCAAGGAAAGCAAGCACAACCAAATACTCTAAGGAAGGAATAATCTGGTTTTGAGTGAAAAAGTTTCTCAAAAGGAGAAGAAAATGATAGAGAAGCAGTTGGTAATCTATTTATGAGAAAGTTAGATGTTTGAAAAGCTTCAACCCAGAAAGAGTGAGACAAATTTGACTGAAGTAAAAGAGTTCTTCCTAGATCAACAAGATGTCTATGTTTTGAAACAGCAACTCCATTCTGCTCAGGAGTATGAGGACAGCTGAATTGATGTAAGATTCCAGATGAGGATAATAGAGATTCAAGTTCATTGTGAATGAACTCACCACCACCATCTGATCTTATACACTTGATGGTAAGAGTAAAAAAGTTTTCTACCATAAGTTTGAAAGAATTGAAAATGAGTTTGAAATCAGACTTTTTATTCATAGGATATATCCAACAATATTTGGTACAATCATCAATGATGTTACAATAATAATTGTACCCACTAATTGAAGGAACAGGACTTGGTCCCCAAAGATCCATGTGCAATATTTGCAATGGTAAACTAGAAGTAGAAATTGAAACAGAAAATGGTAGTTTATGAGATCTACTTAATTGACATTCATTACAAAATAAAGTTTTTTGTGGATAAGGAGATGCCAGAAGAGTGGCAAATTCTTTGCAAAGATTGAAAAGAGGGATGGCCAAGCCTCTGATGAAGTTGAGTGGATGTAATGTTGGTGCAGGATAAAGCATGTGGAGCTGGAGAATTAGAAAACTGGATTGGGTAAAGTCCATGCCTAGCTGGCCCTTGGAAAATTGTCCTCCCTGATTTGAGATCCTTCACAGTGAAATCATCAGATGTAAAAGTAATGTTACAGTTATTGTCACTTGTGAATTTGTGAACTGAGACTAAGTTTTGTGCAGATTTTGGAACATGTAAAATATTTGGTAGTGAAACTTTGTTATTATGTAAGAATCCTGAAGTATGAGCAATTGCAGTTATAGACATACCTTGTCCATTTGCTGTATTGATTTGATCTCTACCAGAGTAAGAACCAATATTTTCAAGCCCTGAAGTATTAGAACTGATATGATGAGTAGCACCAGAGTCTACAAACCATGGATTTTCACCACCAATGTTAGCTGCAGCAAGCATAACATGAAGATTTTGTGGAGGCTGTCTTCCTTGATATGAGAAATTAAGTCTGTTATGACACTCAATTTCTGTATGCCCAAATTTATTGCAGATTTGGCATAACAATCTGTCATTGTTGAAGACTTGAGGTCTAGGGACTGATGTCGGTGGAGCAGGATTAGGTGCAGGTGCAGGTGAATATGAAGGTTTTGATTGAGGAGAAGGATTATGAAATGTGCTAGCTTTGTAAGATGGATTGAAAGGTTTCTTGCCTTTGTAATTGGCGCTGTGACCAGTAATAGGATTGAAATGTGCTGGTAAATATCTTGGATTTGTATTAGTGTTGGTGGTTGATAGGATCCGGAGATGCCTATATATAATAACCGCAATCGCACGGTGTCTAACTAGTAGACAGAGGCAAGTACGGGTCGTTCCCACAAAGAGCGGTGGAAATACTATAACCAATATCTCTAATAAATTAACCGACAATGATGTTTTTGGATTTTTATAATTAATAAGGATTTAAAAAGAATGAAACAAAAGAAACGAAGATTAATAAAACATAATGAGAAGGAGTCTGTAACTAGGGTCTATGAATTCCACTACTATTTATAATTGTGCACCGAAATGAACACTAATTCCAAATATGTGTTTATAGCTTTGTTCTATTGCAACACCTATTATTGATATAATTTTCGATCATAAACTCGCATCTCCTAAGTATAGACCATCAAATTTCTAAGCATGACCTATCAAATTATAATGACGAGAGAATTATGGAAAACATAATTTATAGATTCACAATTATTATTTGCTTCGTCTAAGCATAACCCATCAAAAGAATCAACCTAAGCATGGATTATCAAATACTAACACATAAAATTGTAACATACATGAATTAATGAACTTAGGCTATTGTGTCGTACAAAGCCGGTGAGGCAACAACATGTATTCTTTGTAAAATCAATAAACCATAATTATTGGATTTCGAAATTCAATTCATATAGCCTAATACCAAATTATTCAAAATCGATTCAAATGGTCTTAATGCTAGAAGTAGTTTTCTCCATAAAACCCTAGCTACAAAAGGATTAGCAAAACATGATTATGGGTTTCTCAAAACCCATCAAAAATAATAACAAAAGACAAAAGATTAAACCGATGTTGTCCTCGTCTTCTATTGTTCTTATGCTCTCAAATCACCTTCGCGACACACCAATGCTTCTGTAGAAATCTGCCTCTTCTCTGGTTTCGGCTCTCAGCCGCCTATTGTCGCAACTCCAAACCGGCCTCCCCCCTCTGCATTTCTTCTCCTTGTTCCTTATATCCTGATGTTGCGAGAAAACATGACCTAGCAAATATTTGCCAGGCCCAGTCCCATATCCATTACGTTGATTTCCAAATTCAAACCATCGCCAAATCCGGCCACTGCCAAATACTGCCTGTCCGACTTTCTTCACCCACAGGCTAGCCATGTTGGTGCAAATCCTCTCATCAAGCCATACGCCATCGATGTTAACCATTCAGGATCAGGGCCATGGCTACGGACTGAAATAAATCAGCAGCCACTCACTCTTGTATCACCGAGAACATATCTCTCAAGAACTTCCATGTGTAGTCTTTCATCTCACATCAACTCCGAGTCTGTCTTCAATCCATCGTGCCATCATCATTTACTTCTGAGAATCTGTGTAAAGACCCCATTAATCAACGTCGGAACTGGGTAGAAACCTAATTAGCTTCAGATGAGAACCCCCAACAAATTAAGCCAAATCAATGGCTAAAGCACCAGACCCAACTTGGCTGCCATCTTCTTCCATTAAGTACTGAAGGTTCATAGTACATACCAGCCTTCACAATCATCGCTTCTTGCCAATTTCAACCATTTTCCATCCCAGGTGGAATCTGACCTCGACCTTCAAATACGACTGACGTTTCCCTTCAACTTCAAAGAGGAGCTGATGCTTCTGATATCAGAATCGAAATCGAACTCCAATGTCATTCATCTCAGGTCACTAGCCAACTCCGATCACATCATTCAGCTTCAAAACTGCACCACAGTAGACTCCAAGTGCATCTAGCCAATGCTCTCCTGCCTCCGGCTATAACAACACTTCCTTCACTGCCAACTGCCTAAAAACTCACTCCATCTTCTTAATGTGAACATCAGAAGCATTTTTTTTCGCAGTTGTTCACTTTCTTCATTGAAATTAACCCATGAACTAGACGTCCAGGCTATCGAGTATGGCTACAAACACTGAACTCCATCTTACCGTTGCTGCTTCATTTGTTTCTCGATCAAGACCCCACAACTGATGTCGTCGTGTATGCAGAGAAATCAGACTCCATCGGCAGACAAATCAACAAGCAACGGCATCCATTAGTATAATCATCCTTCTTCCCTAATACACAACTCAAAACCATGGCAGCAACACATTCAGTCTTCATTTTCTACCAACTGCAACAACTCATCAGTGGCTTCTTTTATCTCCTCTACCAAAGCCAAACAACACCCCTGAAATACGTAAGAATGGTGATGACGGGAGCTGCTTGAGCCTATTTCTCTTGCGATCCAAACACCACTGGGTAGAATAAGGCATGAGAATTTCTCTGGCTTTGAGAAAGAATGAAGTATGCTGTTTGATTCGTGTCGTCAAATAGACACATGTCGTCATAAAGATCACACGTCACACTTTCCCTTTAGTACGTAGACAAAAGTTCACATCATTGCAGCACCATCTTTTTAACAATATAAGGCTCGAACTTGTATAATACAATTAATTCAACGAGCTTAATTTATTTGGTGCAGTCAGCCGCAACATTGGTTCCATTTTATCACAAATACTATTTTAGCTTCACAATTTGTCATTTCTCTTTGGGTGATCGGATTTGCATGTATATTTTATAAAAGCACTAAAATGTTATTGTTAGCCAAAACAGTGAGTCCTAGCTAATATAAATATGGGTATAAAACGTAGAATTTTCGTACTTATCAGTGGTATAGAAAGCAATAGCAGTAGGTAAAGAATTATGTTGATTATTTGATAGAACTACCTCCTCACTAATAAGTAGATTGTGAAGTTCAATGCTAGATACTGGAGGATTGCGAATTCTAATTGATGTGCAAAAAGATGAGAAAACAGAGTTCAAACCTCCAAGAATGATAACAACAAGTTCTTCATCTGAAATCTTGGATCCTACAACAGCTAATTCATTGGAAATTTTCTTAACTTCATCTAAAAACACAGAGACAGATCTTGAACCTTGCTTAATTGCTTGAAGCTGAGTACGTAATTGAATCGTGTGAGTTGTTGATGTTCTTGCAAACCTAGATTCAATGCTTTTCCATAGTTCATGTGAAGTTGTTGAACCAGCAAAATAAGAAATAACAGATTCAGAGATTGTGGATTGAATCCACAAGATTATCGTCTGATCTTTATCACACCAAGAAGCATATTGAGGATTGTCAACCTGATTTGCACCTCGACCTGTAAACGGTGCAGGACAAACACTTGTGCCATCAGGAAAAGAAAGAATCTGAAATTTACGAATCACAGGCATTAACAATGCTTTCCAAGTAATGAAATTATCATCTCGAAGCTTTAATTGAATGAGATTAGCTAGTTGATGAATTGGTATTGAAGTAATATCAGATGAATTTGACATTGTCAATGGATTTGAATCTGTAAAATTTTGAATCATGAAAAATTGCAGTTGAAGAAGAACAAGTTTCAAAAGAACAGAAGTAAGATATCTGTGAAAAATTTCTTCAGAGAATTTGTGAGAAGAGCGGAAGCTTGGATCGAGAAGGAAAACCTAATTTTTTCCCTCTGATACCATAGAGAAATGGTATTTCAGATATTATTCATTAAGATACTTTTACAGACAAAGGATCAGATGTCTTTATAGTAGCAGACATAATCAGAGTGACAGCTAAACACAGCTGTAATGTACAGACACACAAGACAGTTACAGTTAAAGATAACTGACGGAAAATCAAGACTAACTGTGAGTTGTGTGTGTTACTAACTGTGAGTTAGTATGTGTGTTATTACAACTCTGATGATGAGAAAAGATTTTTGTTTAATCGGTTAAAACTAATTTCAAACAATTTCTTTGGATCTATGTAAAAGATATCATCAGCTTATGATGATGTTCTTGCACCATATATACTTCTAAAAAATGTTATTCGCATGGGTAAAATATTTTTGCTTATGGGAGATTTATTGTGCTTCTTTTAACATGTAATTTCTTCAATTTGTAGGATTACAAACAAGTTAAATACCCCCTCTTGATATTCTATCATAACAAAGAAATGGAAAGGCTTTGAAACTGTTAGAGTTTGGTATACAATTCTATTCTTGAACTCATGGAATTCTATTCCTTCTTTTACCTTCTATAGTGTGGATTAGTCGTTTATTTTGGTTACTAAATTTACTAATATTGGGTACTGTTTCTATGTTTTATCAGCAAGGACTTTGCACGATACCTTCAAGGACTGCTCATGTTGTTGCTGTTGAGAGTGAACTCAAGTCCTGGCTCAAAATTAAAGCCTGCAGAGGTATGAGTTTACCATTTTCTGCAAGGACTTTGCGTCGACACCTTCCACTATTGCTCATGCTTCCGTCGAGAGTGAGCTTAAGACCCGACTCAAAGGTGAAGTCTGCAGATGTATGTGTTTACAGTTTTCTGCAAAGACTTTGCGCCGACACCTTCCAAGACTACTCAAGGTGCTGTTGAATCTTGAGAGTAAGCATGAGTCCCGAATCAAAAGTGAATTTTTTACCTGCAGAGGTATGAGTTTACCATATTGCAGTGTATTTTCTCATTTGTATTTATGAATATAATTTGTATTTTTGAAATAGGGCATAATGGAACAAATCTTATTAGTAATTTGCAGTTAAGATCAAAGAGAAATATACACACACGTCCAATAACTGGCAAAATTTTCAAGAAGAGAAACTCCACTGAAGACAACAAATTTG
Source organism: Papaver armeniacum (assembly GCA_023531295.1). NCBI lineage: Eukaryota > Viridiplantae > Streptophyta > Magnoliopsida > Ranunculales > Papaveraceae > Papaver > Papaver armeniacum. The sequence continues at coordinate 10,041 of JAJJWW010002534.1, forward strand.
ATTCGTTATCTACACCCGACAGCCACGGGCCATTGATTTTGTTTCCAATTTAAAATGAGAGGAAAAAAAATGAAGGTGCGAACATATCAACTCATGTAGTAACAATTTTAAATCCTTATTAGTCTCGTAGTTTCTTAATTTTTCATTTTTTATTTATAGTTTTCTTTTTCGTTAACCATTGGCATGCTAACATAATCACATCTAAGTTTCCCCGGCGAGGTACCACGAACTGATTATTGTATTCTCTAGGATATATTATATCGAAAGGAAGCATCAATTTATTTTCAAGGTGAATATTTATCTTTTCCAAGTTTGATTTTTTTGTGTTGATTCTCATGGAATATAGTTTCCTGCTAAATGTGTTAAGATCTAACGGTTAACCATGTACAGAGTGCGAATGATATGGGAATGTTAATGTTGATTATCCATTAGAAGGGAGCATGTATACTACGTCCTATATAGATTTGGAAGCACAATAAAACACATTCTGAATACAAGTTATGACATCCGAGGTTTGAATTTTGAATTTTGTTACATTTGGCTCATTTTTCATAAATTAGAGGAAATTTGTTTCTCAAAAGTAAGTCGTTAAATGCTGCACACTACGTTAAAATGAACATACAATAAGAAGCTGATGAATTAGAAAAATGGATGCAGAAATTAATTTCGGTGAGGCTTTATAAACACACAAAACAAGGCCTGAAATACTTAATGGAGTCTACTAATACAGTATCTTGCTACTAGGCCTTTAGTTTTATTAGTAAATAGTAAGAGCCAGTTCTGATAGATAAAGTAGATACATCCTTATTCATCAAATTCTGTTTTGGTTAACAAAATATGAATGCTTACTTTTATCCTTGATGGTTACAACATTTTGCATGTCTTACGTTATATCGATCTCCAGACTTAATTCACGGGTTCTGTGATGAAGGTGAGTACATTCACTGATGATGATCTTTGGAGAAGATGATAATGTTACAGGTGATGGCAAACATGTTTTCGTAAGACGGTAGTACATTTTTAGCCAGTATGTACCTGCTAACCTTGCAATTATATGAGAAAGAATGAAACGGAAGTTGATTACTTTTATTAATTGAAACAGGCACCGGAGTAACCTGGCCACTACAAAGATCAAGGATAGTACAATCATATCGGGACTGGGAGAGGCGAGCCGAAGCCAAGCTTTACCAAATCATATCGGGACTGGGCAAGGCGAGGCGAAGCCGAAGCCGAAGCCCAGCTTTACCCAATCATATCGGGACGGGGCGAGGCGAAGCCGAGCTTCACCAAATCAAAAATATGGTTCAAAGAAAGAGGCAGTGATGCATTGTATTTGTAGTTGGTGCATAACTATGCCATTTTATTTATAGTTGTAGATTAAATTGGTGAACCAAGTTTATGAAGCCGCCCGGGCGTAGCACGGGCACAAAATCTAGTTCATTATAAAAACCTTTGCTTTTAATTATTTTGCAAGTAAATTCTTACAATAATGTTGTAGATAACAAAAGATGCGTCCATGCTTTTTAGCTTGAATATGACCACTATTTTTTGGCTTCTCACGCCAATATTGTGCAACTAAATAACACTATAAGATGCTTAAAGTTACTATAAGAACTCTATGAATCCTTTTATGTTATATGCTTAAAGTTACTATAAGATGTTTGTAGAACTAGGAGTAAACGGATTTGGAAAATGAGATGGTAGAGGAAGTTGAATGGGGCGAAAATGAAACAATTCATTAATTTGATAAGTTAAAAATGAAGTAATCAATGAGAAAGCAATATTGGGTGGTGGAAATCTATCATAAGGTTAGCTATTTTTAAGTATAAGTTGGATACATTTATGAATTATCTAATGTTCTTGAATCTTGGTTGAATTTAGCATCAAAGGAAAAAGTATTGGCAATTCAACAAGGAAATGAAATGCAAGGTAATTTATATGTAATTAAAAGAAAAACCCGAAATGGAATGAAAAAAACACTTCTCTCTTTACTCTCTCCAAAAATTATCTCTTTGGGACCTTAACAACTACCAGTATCATCTTGCTCAGATTTAGTCCTTTTGGACCAGATCTGAGCAAGAATTATTGTTTTTCTTTATTTTTAGTAGATTGTCTAATAGAATGAGATGTTTTTTTTAATTTCTGGTGTCTTTTGGCGCATTTCTTTACCATTTTTGTGATTTTATCTTCACTTTTTGGGGGATTTTGTCTTCGCATTGTGAGCGATTATTTCTTCATCACTTTGATGGTGATTTGTTCAGTCTTTGTTGGTTGTTTCATGGCTTGTTATTCTAGATTTGAGAACATCGACGATTCAACACGGCATCACCTTCATCTTCGACAAAAGGGATTTAGGGCATCCGGGTTTTTTGTTTATATATACAAGATTAAGTGCTAAGGACTCCTTTCTTTTTGGAGCATCTCTTGTTATAAAAGACAAACGTTCAAAATGGTCGAAATTGATTCCGATTATACCATCTTTTCTCTCTACTTTTCATACAAAAGTGGGTACCTTTGCGGTATTTTGCACTTTCTCTTCGCGAATTACATGTAATTGGTATCTTTATTTGTATTTGGGTTTTAATATGGTATTTTGATGCTCTTTCTGTTGTAAACAATTATGTATTCACCTTTTTTTGGATTGAATGAAATGTGATCTGAAAAAAAAAAAAAAAAAAAAAAAAAGAAAAATCCCCTTAAACATTAATAGGTCCCAAATAAAATATAAAATAATAATGCTATTAGAAAAATAAAAAAATAAATTTTATGTGTTCAATTTTCTCCAAATAAGACTGAATATTGGTTTATTTTTCTTTAAAATTCAAATCAACCTGTAATTCATCCCTAATAATTCATAGTGCAGTCAAATCCGAAGTCACATTGTTTTACTGCAAAAAGAAGTAATTGATACTTGGAGTGCTTGTATTCTTATTGCGATTAGTCAATAATATAATATCCCTACAAAATCAGTCGATATTGCATTAAAATCTACACTTATTGTTTAATATGCAACCTACGAATTATTTTTTATAATAATAATAATATATTATTTAACTGCAAAACAGTAATTTATTATATTATCAATAATATAATATTTCTTTAAATATAAGTTTTCTTGGTCTCATGCCTATTATTACATAGAAGGTATATTACATGTTGAATGTAAAAGACACCATACGCGCTCTAGGCGCACGAGTCGCCCAAGGAGCGCCTAAGCAATAAAACGCCCAAGGCACGAAAGTGCGAAAAGAAATTATGTTTTCTAATTTTTCCTCAGAGCGCCTAAGCATTAGGCGAAGGGCCTGACGCCTCGTCTAGCGCATAATACAACATAGTTATAGTACTCTGATTTCTATAATTCTAATAGTTGATGATTACAGGGCATCTCGTAATCGATGGTTTCAGGTTGAAAAAAGTTCAGTATTTTTCAAACCCCGTGTTTTCTGAAGCCGAATAATAAAGTTACTAACACTATTTAAGGATTTTTTCTATCACATAACAATAATTAACTTGCATTTTGTCAAATTCCGTACTTTTGTCTTTGATCATTTTCTCGATGAATTGATAAATGAAGTTTGAACAGGCAAACCATTACACTTACAAGTTTCCAACTTCGTATTTAGTATCTATTTGGTTATTTCATTTTTCTTTTTCTTCTTTTTTTTTTTTTTTTTGCTTGCAAAACTCCGCAAAGGGAGAAATTTATTGAGAAGAAAAAGAAAAAGAAAAAGAAAAACAACAAGTGGATGGGGGCATTAACCTAAACTCCGGAAAACAAGTCCAAATTTAAAACAATAATAAGACAATCCTAAGCAATCTGGCCCTATATGGTTATTCTACTTCCAATTTATAAATCGAATGCCGTTTCCCTTTGTTTCATTTTCATACGATTTAATTTCCTCTACCATCTCATTTCCAGATCCATTCACTCCTATTTCTCTCAACAGCTTACAAAAACTTTAAGCATATAATTGATTGATTGATTAAAAAAAAAAAAAAAAAAAAAAAAAAAGTTTAAGCATATACTGTATAACATATACAGATGAATAAAAAAATAGAGTTCACGTAACCCCAGAAATCGAAGGGATCCTGATTTGATTTCAATATTTGTGTTAATTTATTCACCCCGACGAGATATATTGTCATATTATTTAGTTCCACAAGATTGCCATGCAAAACCAAACAATAATGATAAGACACCAAGCTAAAAAGCATGGACGCATCCCTAGTCGTTCATTTGAATTCACCTCGTGAACTGTGAAAGCAGACGATCCCGTGCTTCTGTTGTAGGGTAACTACATACTCCTGGCTTGAGATCATAGGTTGCGACACGAACCTTATTGTCTCCTGCAGTGCCTTTACGATCTTCACCTTGGTACTTTGTTGTAAAGAAGTACCAGTTGTTTGATTCATACCCCTTGTATTGGTGCATAAGTTGTTCAGGATGGTAGCGGCACAGATTGTCTACTTGCACGGCCGGGCCTAATAGGCAAGCAGGGTAAGCCCCACTTGCAGGCAACATAGGCCCAGGGGCACCAAAAAGCCATGTTCTTGTGAGGGGTTAACATTAAAAAAGGAAGAAGATGGACTAGGTTATTTGTTCTATAATTTTGAAGGACTGAAAATGAATTATATAAATATTTTTAATTTTAATAGAAACTTTTTTTGTTTCTTTCTCCATTTCTTTCTTTTTTCCGTCTTCTCCAATCTTGCCTCGTCTATTTTTTTCCACCATAGAGCACCAGTGACTGAGCCAGACATTTTCTCAAATGGAGGCGAATTCATATAGTAAACTTCCGTGCATAGTAGCGAGTAAGCGGCTTCAATTCTTTTCTTTTTTTTTGACAATTTTATTTACTTTTTAGATTTTACTAAGTGAAAATGAATCAAAAAATATTTTAATTCCATTAAACATAGAAATTCAGATGAAATTTTATTTTTAAGTCACACATTTGATGTATTTTTATTAATTTGATATGAGTTTTATAGTATTGATCCCATTAAAAATAAAAATTTAATTCTATTTAGCATATTTGTCCCCGCAAAATCCGTAAATTACAAAAATGGTAAGCCTATACCAAAGGAATTTCAAAATCAAGTGGGGGTTGGGGACCCATTTGTACCCATTTCCCTATGTCCCTGCAGAGCACCATATGCTAGTCTCCTAATACTTATTGTCCGTATAGGCTATTGAATGTAGTTTTTTATTTAGAAAGAGAAGATTATCTTTTTATCATTTTAATTTTCTTCTATTTTTGTCCGTAAACTAAAAATTTTCCTGGCTTGATTGGGGTATACTCAAACTAATTGGGGTATACCCAATAAGACAAAATCTGGTCATTATGAAGTAAAACCAAGCCACCCCTTAACCTTGGTTTTTCTAAATGGCTAATATGCCCTTGGTTAATTAACACTAAAATTCTGATTAGGTTAATTAATTGAGTTTAGATTAAAATTTTCAAATTATGAATTCAGTAGATTAACCTTTTGATCCGTCTTATGAGTTCGATTTCGATCCAAAAAATTTGGTTTTGAAAATGCATAAAGCCGGCAAGGTCGTGGTTTGAATAAGCTTCCGACCAAACATCCGCCGGAATGGTCAACTTTGAATAAGGTGTCGATCGCTCTTCCGCCGGCAGTGTCAACTTTGAATAAGCTGCCGACCAGATATCCGCCGGAATGGTCCTCGGATGAAGAACACGCCGACTATCTTGGGCAGCAATCTTGCGGTCGGAAAGGTCTATTTCCCACACATCCCCGGCTGAAAAATAGCCGGAATGGTTTTATATAAATACCCTTCCGGACTCAAAAACTCTAGGCATCAGGAAACATTCTAAACAACTAGCCGGAAGGGTAAACAATAATAAGATGCCGGCTTCATTAAAAGAAAAAAGACGCCGGAATGGTATACAGATGAATAACCTGTCATCCCTGCTAGTAGCAGTTACAGAAACTGAACAGCCGGCAAGTTCTTCAACTTTATACCATCCCGGCCAAACACTAACTATGAAATCCCGGAAAGGTCGATAAAAAAAACATTGCCGGCGTCGCAACTGCCAATTCACAAATTCGAATTTTCTGACCTAATTTGACATGCAAACATGAAATCGAAGTACTAGAGTGAGTTTAAACAAGCCCTTACTTTCTTAAGCGCACCATTTCACGTGTTTCAGCGGGAACAAATTCTTCTTCTTCAATCGTTTTTTTCTTCACTTTCTTAGCAACCAAATTTGCAATTCCAGGGTTATATTCATTGGGTTTTCGATTTGTTTCTTTCATACGAGTTGCCTTCTTCCGTGGTGGATCCATTGATGAAGATTAATCGGAGTTTTCGATTCGACGATTTTAACGAATTGATCGACGAGTTTTGGTGGTGGTGGGGGTGATGGAGCCGGTAAGGTTGTGGAGGAAAAGAAGAAGAGAAGAAGATGAAATGAAGAGAATGAAAACTGATTTAGATAGTAATTAGAGTTATAATGGGAAAGGGTAATTTTGTAACTTTACCCATTGACCTCCCCCTTTGCCCTTCAAAAAGAGTCCCTATAAAATTGGGTATACCCCAATTAGTTTGAGTATACCCCAATCAAGCCAGGAAAATTTTCGGCTATTGAATTTTACATTTTAACTCTTAGTTTTCTATTTTATAGTATTTTATTTGTAAATTAAAATTATACACTAACTACGCTATTCCTTCAAAAAAAATTCGTCGCCGCCTTCAGCCGCCTTGAATATTAGTGGCGTTCTAGGCTACCTAAGAAAATATCATGGCCGGGTGTCTGTGTAGGAGCAACAAAAAATTTAGTTGGCTTCGGGGCAAATTCTTTCCGGGAACGGCCCTGCTACTTGTTTCATTCTGTTAGGTGGCAAACCTTTCCCCAAAACCTTTGGTGCGAGATAATAAACAATCAACTGTTCATCTATTGGTTCAAATTTAAAACCAGACGGAAGTTTAGCCAACTTGGCTTCATCATCGTGGTTACCGATTTGCAATGGGTTTGTCTTGCCACTTGGAGAAGACATAATCGTATTAAAAGTGTACGGGAATACAATCAACGAGAGAGATAATAGTTAGTTTTGCTATCCAATATGGATAATTTTTAGAGATTTCAAGGCAGTTAGGAGTTGGAATCCTATCGGAGATAGGAATCCTAGTTGCAGTCGGATTTGGATTCCTCTTTTAAGAAATTTCGTTTGCTAGGTCGGTGAAAACTCAAATCCACAACTAATGGGCTCACTTGCCTTATTCAGAACTCCTCTTTCTTAGGAACCATTTTTTAGGGATCATGATTTTTTTGGAGAACCATGCTCTTATAAGGCCAACCTCCCTATACTTATAAGGGGTGTCCTAAAATTAGGTAAATACACATTTACCCTTTACTTTTATTTAAATTAAAACTAACCTAATAACTATATAAATCTAACATATATATCTAATCTAAACTAAATGAATCTATTAATCAAAATCAAAATCAAAAACAAAAACAGGGGGAATCGAAATCAAAATAAAAAAAAAAAATTATTCTCTTCTTCTTCTCTCTTTCCTTGACGGTTTTTCGTTCGATTGAAAAATGAGTATTAACCATCAAAATGAGTTGAAAATGCAAGTTGCAGAGAAGAGTTCGTCTAGGAATTATGTGAAAAACTTTGTCGAACTAACCGAACCTAATAGAAATGATGAACATGAAGAACAGTTTGACTATTTCGCGAAAAAAAAAAATTCCAACTGAACCTTAGTTCGGTTATGTCGCAAAAAACATTTCCCAACCGAACCCTAATAGTTCGGTTAGTAGCAAAAAACATTTCTCAAACAAACCTAATAGTTCGGTTGGTTGCAAAAACATTTCCCAACCGAACTTTAAGTTTGGTTTGATCGTAAAAAGTTTTAAATTTTTTTTGTAAACGAACTATTTAATGGTCACACCAAATATATAGTTCGGTTCGATCGCAAGGAAAAATTTCAATTTTTTGTAACTGAACTTCTTACTGGTAACTAATCATTACTAATCATACTAGTCACTAATCATTAAGTTCGTTTTTGGTCATGAATTTGGGTAACCGAACTTAATCGCAAAAAAAATTAAAATTTCTCGCAAAAAAAAATTCAATTTTTTGTAATAGAACTTCTTAATGGTAACTAATCATTACTAATCCTATTAATCATACTAATCACTAATCATTACTAATCATTAACTAATAACTAATTAATCATTAAACTAACACATTTAATTAAGGAGGGTAAGTTTGGTATTAAGAAAGAGGGAGGATCAATGGACACTCTTAGATGGACAAGGTCAGACAAGATTTGCGCCATTTTTTCCGCAAAACCAAACGATAATGAATTTAAATCTAATATTTTGATGGTATATTCTTCTTACAAGACTCTACATTCCTACAAAAAATGAGCACAATTCGAAATGTATAAAACCACCATCTACCCCTTTGAATATCAGCCGTTCAAAATTAACGGTTGAAATTAAGATCGGTAGATGGTCAGGGTTGATATCTCGAATTGCATTCAGTTTTGGTATGAAGTTAATGTTGGCAACACTCCATTCTAATCATGACGGTGTATCCAATAAGTTTGGAATGACCGCATATGCCGTGGCATGGGATGAAGTTTTCACATACTTGCACCAAAATTTGTACAGGAAAATAAGTGCATGTTTGGTGAAGCATTTTAAGTAGATTTTTGTTAAAGGAAGAGCAAAAACAGATCTTAGGAGAGCAAAAATCGCAATCGACTCACTGACTAGGCCCTATTTAATATATTTACCTGAGTCGGACAAAGTTCCCCTTCCAAGTTAACCTTCTCGTCCTCGCCAAGTTTGTTGTTTTGTTGTTCTCTTCCAACAATACGATTTGGTGGGTTTATATCCCATGACCGAATGATGAATCAGGCATAATTGAAATTAATGTTGCTGTTAATTTGATGACCAACTGTTGTTAAGTTGTTTTGGTGGTGGTTATAATTGGATTTGAGTTAGTTTCTTCGTTTTGGCATGATCGATTTGATTCGCCACATCAGATTATTTTCTGATTATTTTCACTATCCTTCATTGATCTGAGTTCTCTTGTGTTTATGAAAAGAACATTGGATAAATTTGGTGTTGTGACTAAAATCAACAAAAACAAGGTTTAACATAAAAGGGGTTGAATTTTTTTTGATACAACGGACAAACAAATATTTGATTGATCTAACAAAATCACTTTTAGATTCTGCTTATATAATGATTTTTAGATTTGAATGTTGATACCAAAGACTAAGGAAGTATTTCTGTGATGGAAGTATTTCTGTGATTACAATAGCATGAACAACATTTGTCGCACTAACGGAATTGACAACCATCGTAACTGGTAAAAAGGACAAGACAAGGTTAACTTTGTCCAACTCATACAAATTTATTAAATCGGTCTATATTACTGAGTCAGTCCATATTACTGAGTCAGTTACGATTCTTGCACTCCACGGATCCATTTTTGCTCTCCCTCTAACAAAAATCTTTTAAGTATTATGGTTGAGGAACAGTGTTTGCAACAGTTTGGCGAATAAGGTTTCCGGCGAGCTAAATTTGGTAAGACCATTGCTACACGGGCCCGTATTTAATCTATCAGTGCCGCATCTGGCCCATTGGTAAGAGTGCATCCTACATTCCACAACTGCCATCTACCCAGTTGAGCAAAGTCCCTGGATAGCTTTTAAATTGTCGCCTCTCCAGCAAAGAACATGTTGTCAACGGGGATAATACAGATCATGGTCATCAGGCTATGGGGTTATTTTGCAGTTACAGTGATTTCCCTCTGTTTCCCTCTGTTTCCTTTTCATACAATTTAATTTCCGCTACCATCTCATTTCCAGATCCATTTACTCCAAATTCTCCTAACAGCTTATAACAACTTTAAGCATATATTTTAATGTAGAAAAAATAGGTAAATAAATAGAGTTCAGGTAACCCCAGAGATTGAAGGGATCCATAATGATTCAATTTCAATTTTTTTGTTAATTTGTCCACGCCTCACAAGATATTGTCGTATTATTTAGTTCCACAAGATTGGCGTGCAAAACCAAACAATAATGCTAACATACTAAGCTAAAAAGCATGGGCACATCACGCTCGTAATGCTCATGTTTAGTAAAAACATAGTATGAAATTCTAGGCCTACTGGTTGGGACTTGGATTTATGGTCAGGATACAGGTTTTTCAATGCCAAATGCTTATATGGCACTGGAAACAGAAGGCTTTCTCTCTTTTCCGATAAGCAGATTTGGATTCCTAATGTACCTTTGAAAGTGGCTTTTCTAGTTTGGACATTATGTTATAATGGTGCCCCAAGACTAGATTATGTGCATAGTGCAGGGTTAGTTCAAGATTCAGCTTGTTTGCTTTGTGATAATCATATTGAAACTAATGCTCATTTGTTCTTGCATTGTAGCACTAGTGCTACCGTATGGAATTATTTCTTAAAAAGCTTTGGATTTGTTTGGGTCCAGTCAAGTGATGTTCGAAGAACTATTTGGGAGTGGCGCAACAACAAAGGAAAGCAGGGGCGGAACTATAGCCAGGCTTGACCTGGCTTGAGCCACCCCAAAAGCCCAAACCACCTTTTTTTTCACTACATATTTCGGTGGAGGTTTTAAATTAGGTTTAAACTAATAGGCTTAAGCCAGCCCTCTACAGATGATCCAACTCAAAAGCCACCCCTACACTAAATTTACAGTTTTGCCACTGAAGGCAAGGCGACAATTAAGAGATTATGGGGTTACGCACCTTTCGCAATCTAGTGATGTGTGTGGAATGAAAGGAACAATAGGTTATACAATAATGTGTCGAAAACTACTGATCAGATTATTACGGAGGTTAAGTGTTTGTTGTTCAATTGGACAATAAACACTGACATCTTAATTTTCTAGTTCTAGTTTGTCAACATTATTATGTAATTGGGATGCTTTGATGCATTATGTGTAACTTTTTCTTGGTCACTTTTGGGTGACTAAGATTTCTCTATAAAATTTTGCCCTTTCAAGTAAAAAAAATAAAATAATAATTGGGACTTGGGCTACGAGGAAATGTAGGACTACATCAGTCTAATGGCCCCGAATTGAAGTATGACCAATTTAGCGATAATATACGTTGTCTCACCAAAATGAGATTTCAAATGACTTTCAGAGAGTTCTCAAATCTACTGTTAGTCCATTGAGACTTTTTGTGAGTCTCCTAATGTCTCTTGTTATTGGTTAGAGACTTTTTTTTAAGAATGATTAATTGGGGGATACAAAAACTAATTGGGGGATATGTGCCGACATAGTTTTCAATGAAAACCGGCATGGTCGATGGACTACCGGCATTGAAAAACCATGCCGGTAGCTACAATAAAATATCCCCCAATTAGTTTTTCTATCCCCCAATTAATCACTTTTTTAAGTCATTTAAATTCTCTGAAACTCCATGTTATTGGATTAGGATTTCATAAGAGTTACTCCCACATCCTTGTTATTCGAATGGGAATTGAAAGTCATTGATTTATTGTTTTCAGAGATTTAGAGAGACTTTTTTAGGAAAATAGACGCATGGTACAAATCTCTCCTCAACATGTGATATTTTTGGGGACTTGGAAACTTGGGGAATATTTGTTTTTGAGAGTAGGATGACCAATTTTTTTTATTTTTTTTATTTTTTTTTTGAGATGCTGACCAAGTAACGGGCAATTTGCGGAATAAACTTGTGGCGAGATTGCATAGAAAATAAAATGAATGTGGGATGAGCAGCGACGGAACCAGGAATTTATGTTTGGGTGGGCTATTTTTTTTTCTCGAACTCAGAACTTAATTCATCTCAACTGCGAGAATGACAACCGTAGTAATATAGTTAAAGCGAGTATGGGTATGCCACACGATCTCTTTTCCTTGGAGCACAAAGCTTTGAATCAAAATTTTTCAGCTTGTAACTAATATAAGGGACGAATAATTTGCGTATCGAAAATAATAATCCTAATTTATTTAGCGGCCGAAGGCCGCCCAATTTTTTTCTAGTTTCAAAGGTTATTATAGGGATGCAAAAATATTTAGAATTTGTACATATACGCATAATAAGTCATGACATATTGTATTTTTGTCTCATGAATACACTGCATTTTTAGATTATACATAGATATACATAAAATTGTAGTCTCTTCATAGAAGAAAAATGAATATTTGGACAAACACTTGTTTTTTTTTTGTTTTTTTAAAGGTGGACAAACGCTTTCTTAGTTAAGGACAAGACAACCCATTTGACACAGTTTTATTTTATCAAACCGACACGTAACAGGTGAGCCCATTCAATACCTGATTTTAAGAAACATCATGAATAGTTGTTTTTCCCTATAGCCTTTGAACGGTTGAGATGCTATTCAAAAATTAATCCATGCGGGACCGGGTTCCAAAATCTTCTGATTTCTTCCACGCAGAATCATATCTTAACAATTAATGGGCTAATTAAAATTTACACCTGGGCTAAATTTTACAAATGTTAAAAATTACACTAACAAAACATCTTTTAGAAATTTTGGGGTGGGCTGCAGCCTGGGTAAGCCACCCCCTAATACCGTCCCTGGGGATGAGTGAAATAAAAAAAATGAAAACATAGGCATAAGGCAACAATGAGATTTATTTTGGCAATGAACACGTATTTTACCAGGTATTCATGGTACTTTTATTTAGATTATAACGTGCATAATAAAGTAACCGGTAGATGTTTTGAAGTTTTGATTGGATATTATACATTGGTCTCTAGAAATCACAGAAACTCTTTATAAATATCAAAAAAAAAATTATCTACAAGTCACAAAGACTCTCTAATATACACTCAGAGAATCATCAGAAATCTCTATATTTTTAGAGAATTTACGGGAGTCACTCAAATAAAAAATCTATGAAAGTCTAGATAAATCTCAATTGACCACCTCCCTATTAGTTCGCGCATTACGATACATTTGTCTACTAGTTACCCAAAATTAGAGTAATTAAGAAGCTAAACTGTACAATGCTCACGAATTTGGTAAGAGTTTGACTCCACCTTATAAAAACCGTTGCTTTTAATTATTTTGCAAGTAAATTCTTACAATAATGTTGTAGATGACGTAGATGCGCTCATGCTTTTTAGCTTGAATATGACCACTATTTTTTGGCTTCTCACGCCAATATTGTGCAACTAAATAACACTATAAGATGCTTAAAGTTACTATAAGAACTCTATGAATCCTTTTATGTTATATGCTTAAAGTTACTTTAAGATGTTTGTAGAACTAGGAGTAAACGGATTTAGAAAATGAGATGGTAGAGGAAATTGAATTGGGTGTAAATGAAACAATTCAAGCGATGGAGTAATAAATGAGAAACAACAATATAAGGAGGTGGAAATTTGTAAGGTTAACTATTTTTCAATTTAAATTAGGTAAAATCCGTTGTTCTTGGATGTTGAATCTAGCATCAAAGAAAAAAGTATTAGGAATTCGACAAAAAAAATAAAATGCAAAATAAATTATATATAATCAGAAAACCTTAAGATAAATTAAAAACTCTATTGTCAAGCTTACGTGGTTGGAACATGTTTGAAATGTTCAGAACCTGGATTCATCGACTACATGATGATTTATAATTACTCCCTCCGTCTCGAAAAGATAGGCAGGTTGGAACATATTTACACACAAACCTGCCTATCTTTTAGAGATGGAGGGAATAACTATCAGAATAAGCATACGGCTATTATATTTATAGTCATTTATCAGAATAATTTACTAATTTAGTCGAGCACAAAATATTTGGAAATTTAGAGAGTGGTGTGCTCATCTAATACACGAGCATTATATATTTTTAGCTTGTAGTACAGTTCCAATATAGTTACAAAATAGATAAAAATAAAACTTGTTATTTGTGTATGGCTAGTTGGCTACTCGTTCTGGGGTACTCTATTAGCAATGTTGTATTCGTGGAGTTATCTTATACCAAATTCATGATTAACATCCAACGCCATGACAGTGTATCAAATAATCTTGGAAAGACCACATACGCCATGACATGGGAAGAAATTTTCGAATACTTGCACCAAAATTGCACGTTTTGTACACCATAAGTCCATGACCTCCAGAAAGTAGTTCTTCCTATAATTCCAATGAAGATCTATGAAGTCATGAAAGAAAGTTATATGGACCATGAAATGAAAATTTCCATTCAAAAATACACGCCTGATCCCGGCACTTAAGCGAGATGGTGTCTGCATCTGCAGCAAACCAGCCTTCCATTCTGCACAAGTACCACTGCAGAACTCAATTAGAGAACAACCCATGAACCATGACTGGGGTAGAATAATCCCCAAAAGATGCTACTTTGACTTATAGTGCAGCATTACACAGCTCTATATGTGTAGGCCTTGAGCAATTAGCGGAGTGTAGTACAGAGTTGTTTGCTTCTCCGCGACAAATAGCCCACTTCCAGGAACCTACAAGACCACATATGCGAAGGCTCAAACCAAAGAGACAAGGTAGACAATGTATAAAGAAGATGGACAATGCAAGTAAAATATAAGCCTCAGAAGTGCAGAATATGTCACCAAGGCGTTAAGCCAGTATGAAAACATCACTCTGAATTACTATTTGATAAGAAATGTACGTCTCATGGCCAGTCTCCCCAAGGCAATGGAATATGAAACCACTTAAGCCATCAACATCTCAAGTTTTTTCTATGGCGTTTACAAATGGCTTTTACTTGCTTTGTGGGGGAGTTTTGGAGAGCCTTGGTGTGTTGTCCTAAGTTTGGGATATCGGACGGATAGGAAAAACAAAAACCAATTGGTAAGATTGGTGTTGCCCGATTACTGGATAGTAAGGCACCCTGAGCCATGTTGAGGTAGCATTGGAGTCACAGTGCACCCCAGACAGATGCTACCCGTATCTCATCTTTGCACCACGGATCGTATACGTACGATAGCGTGGATGAGGATGGCCCAGACCTAGGGGTAATTTTTTCCAAAGAGTTATCAGCTTTCCAAGCCTTACCAACTGGCAATAGTGTGTCTGCAAATCTTTCCTTATAAACCAAATTATCAATCATTAAACTACCGATGTGGGATTATTAATTTGTAAATTGTGCCTAGAAACTAAGGGCTATCGGGCGGGCTAAACTTGGTAAGACTTGCAACACGGGCCATAATTAAATCTGTGGCCCATAAAAAAGTCCAGGCCTTATAAAGACGAACAAGCCATCTTTGTCCTAGTGGCCAAACACCAGGCACCTCAACACCCACCACTTGGTCTAGACCAACACAGCAAAACCACAAAAATCCATACCAAAATTTCAATATCAATCATTTTCTAGTATTACAACATTACAAATCTATAACCTACAAAACTAACTAGATTTGAAATCAAATCAAACAGATGCAAATAAATAGAAATTTCAATAGGAAGTGAAGAAACATCAAACTGCTGCTTACGAGTGCTTCCTATCTTTTGGGTTCGCTCCTTCATCAGGATTAATCACTGAACCACAAATCAAAATCCAAATAAACAGATTGAAAATCCAAGGAGAAACCTTAACTAATACAGTCAAGAAATAAACAAAAAACCTGTTTAAACTCCAGGGAAAGTCACTGAGTTGTTTCAAATTCCCAGTACTGCAGCATATTCAAAGCGTAATACAGGAGTAAACTTAAACAATTACCAAGATGTAGCACAACAAGATGCTAATGGAACACAATAAAACTTAAATTTTGAAAAAGAAGAAAAAAATTCAGTTACAAAGTGCATGTGTGGTGGACAAAAATAATAACTATGATGAAGACACAACAAAAGATAGGGGGCTGAGATCAACCCCACTTTAATGTTTTTACTACTATGGACAAAGAGTTAAGGAATAGAGATTTTATAAGATTGCAGTTGAAAGTAAAAACCATCTTACCAGGGAAAAGCAATTCCCAGTACAGCATATTCAAAGCTTGCAAGCACAAAAAATACAATAATCATTGAACACAGAAACAACAAACAGAAATAAAGCTTTAAGTCAAGAATTTGAAACAACAAATAAAGCTTTTAGTCAGCTAGTAGAAAATCTAGTGCTGTTATTAGACAGTCTCACGAAAGAAGAAGCTTCAGCTAGACAACACACACTCCATGAGTTGTTTCAGTCTTCATGTAGTTGAAAATCAAAACATAATACAGGAGGAAACTAAACTACTACAAAGATGTAGCAAAAATTGAACAAAATACAATAAAATTACAGGCCGAATCTGTACGGAAAATGCCATAATGCCTCAGTTAGATCCAATATGGTCATATGAATATAGTTTCCCCAAGAGGTTCTCCCTGTAAATAGGGTCTCAGTTCCACTACATCACTGATTCAACTCATTAATCCTTATGAAAATTGATACACACATCTATAAAAAGATAAACAAAACTAGTCATTTCAGCTAAGAATTTTCTGAAGCAGAACTATCAATAATGGCTCATATCAAGAAATTCAACCATTTTTACCTTTTAGCTTCACAGATAACTCTCAGAAGCGCGGGTATTTTGTAATCGCAGCCAATTTTATGATCAAAGACTAAAACATAAACATGTACTCATAATCTAACACAAATTTAGATTCAATAGTTAAAAGTGCAGCCAGAACATTTAAAAGTAAAACCAACGAAATAAGCGAATAGACATACAAGCCTCAGAATTGCAAAATATGTCACCAAGGCGTTAACCCAATCAGTCCCGAAAGATGGTGTTCTTTATAATTCGATATCTCATAGGCTATATATACATTATGTAACTAATTATTGAACAAATGTATGTCTCATGGCCAGTCCCAAGAGGTAATGGCCACAACGCAGCTCCCCAAGGCAATGGAATATGAGACCACCTGAGATGGAGATCTTTCGACCATCAACAACTCAGGTTTTTTGTACAGCGTTTACAAATGGATTTTACAAACATAATTGGTTTGCTCCAATCTATGAAAGAGAGAATTTTTTTTGCCAAAACATACAAATCCCTAAACAGATCAATAAAAATCAGATACACTAGAAAAATACACATAAAGATGGGAGGAATATCATCATGCGCGGTGAATACAAACATCAATTTTACAATAACCCCAACCCTGATCTATGCTGCTTCTTATTTTGTTCATACTCACAAAATTTGGTATTCTTTTCCAATGATATCATCATACAGATATATACATGCATAATCAACAATGAAACCTATAAACAGGACCAAATTAAGATTCTACAGAACAAATACAATTCCTATCAAAAAAAAAAAAAAAATCAACAAGAAATAGAGATAGAAATACCCTCAGATTCCCTTTCCAAATCATACACACAGCGGAAAGAATCGAAACAACCACCACCGCCAATACTAATCTAAGGAGATTCGACTTGCAATGATCTGAAATCGGAAGAATTCTTTGGAAATCCTTAATCAAACAGATCAAAATTGGTCCGAATCTCAATAGAAGTTTCTTGGTTTAATAGGAAGAAACAAAATCAAACTGCTGCGTTTAAGAGTGTCATACGGCACTTCCTATCTTTTGGGTTCGCTTCCTCATCGGGATTAATCATTCAACAGCAAATCAACAAAACATCAAGAAACAGAATAAAAACCAAACGAGAAAATACAGTGCGAAGAAGAAAAAGAAAACTAGGGTTTCTAAAATATAAAAGCAAAAGGGGTTTATACGAGACTCGAAATCCGATTAGCCTGGGATTCATAAAGAGGGAATACGGACCCTGTTGGGCCTTCGAGCCACTTGATGAACAAAAATGTTTTTAGGAAGCAGAAAATTAGGAATCATTTTTTTTTAGGGACCATGGTTTTTTTGAGGGACCATGGTCTTATTTAATTTAAAATTAATTTAATTATTCCCACCACCGCCGCCCACCACTACCAGGCCACCTTTATATTTATAAGATAGGGGTGTACAAACCTAAAAATGTGCTGCAATGACATGATGAATCTACCTTAACCTAATTTAATTTAAAATTAATTTAATAACCACCTATATATATAACCACCACCTCCTCCCACCACCACCACCGCCCACCACTACCACCTCCGACCACCACCACCTATATATATAACTTAATTTAAATCATTAACATATTTACTCTTTTACCTAATTAAAATTATAACTAATCTACAACTTCTTCTTCCTCTATTCTACAATTTTTCTTCTTCTCTTCTTCATCAATTTATGATCATCTAACCCTGATCATATACAAATCTAATCAAAATCATCAAATTTTTAGCATGGTCGATTCATTAAATTTTCATCGTCGATTAATCAATCTTTTATAAACAAACCTATCCATAAGTATTTTCCCACAAAGCCATTACTTCTAATTCATTTTTGATTGTAATTTTGAGCAGTAGTCATCAAAATATGGTTTAAATGGAAGTTACAGTGCCATGTTCGGTTAGGAATAGTTTAAAAAGAAAACTAGTTTACTAATCGAACATTCTGAAACCAAGAACACGAAGAACACTTCGGTTATCACGAATTAATTTTTTCTTGGTTCGCAAAGAAGGCTAAAATTATTTCCTAACCGAACTTTACCAATATTACAAAAAAAAAAAAAAAAAAAAAAAATCAAATGTAACCGAATTGTGCTATTTTTCCCACTATGTTGATTTTTGATTTAACCGAACTTTGCCCACTATGTTCGGTTGGTTCGCAAAGAAGGCTAAAACTATTTTCTAACCGAACTTTACCAATATAAAAAAAAAAAAAAAAAAAAAATCCAATGTAACCGAACTGTGCTATTTTGCCCACTATGTTGAGTTTCAATTTAACCGAACTTTGTACACTAATGTGCAATATTATTTTACATAAGTTCGGTTAGCTATTGGTTGCAAACTAACCGAACTTACAGACCCTAATGTTCGGTTACATTTCGGCCAAACCGAACTTATAGACCCTAAAGTTCGGTTACATTTCGGCCAAACCGAACATAACACTGTAATCCTATTTACAAAGTTCGGTAACATGTCCGTTAACCGAACTTCAAAAACCTCCATTATTGGAGAGTTCGGTAACCTGCGTGTTTAGAAAAAGTAACCGAACTACACTTTCAGATGAGTTCGGTTACATGTTCTTCACGTAAGGTAACCGAACAAGCCCAAATTTACTTAACAAATTCACATTTTTTTGAAAATTTAGACCAATTCAACCAACATTATCTAAGTTTAGAGCATACCTGGGTACCCAAATAGTCTTCCTCCGGTTGTGGTTGGTAAAATCCATCGTTTTCATCTTGAGATTGGCTTTGAGGAAGAATACATTCACCATCTAAGAAATAATTCATCACTTGAATAGTCTAGCTTAGTGTACTCAATTTTTTTTCCATGCTTTTCTTCTTCATCTTCTCTAACTTTTATCTCTCAATAATTCTACTTCTTTTTTAAAAATCTGATTTTTAATCTCAAATCTTTATTCAAAATCATTTCACTAATCACACTAACTAATATTAACACTAACTAATCATTAACCAAAAATAATCATAGGATAATTTAGGTATTATCATAAATATCTAGATAAGGGTGACCTAGATTTACTTCTAATATCTTACCCAAAATAAAAGAATGGTCCCCCCAAAAAAAGGCTGGTCCCCAAAAAATGGTTCAAAATTAGAAAATAACGTTTAATCCCCTTTTTCTTAAGCTTTGAACGTTTTATTCCTGTCCCTCCCGGCCCAATACTCTGTAATCCAAAATTTCCCTGTTGAAACAGTTTAGTCCAAATTTTAGACGAGTTAGTCCAAATTTTAGACGACAGTTGATTTAGGAAAGAAGGTGAGCTTGGAGATGGTGATGAGTGCCAAATAGTGCATATTTCTACACCTTTTTATTGGCATTTAACTCATCTTTTGCGCTTTAAAATCATATATTATCCCAAATTCCGTGTTTTCATTGTTTTCAAAAATAAATACTTGTACTAATTAATTTTGTGTTTTTAGGTACTAAATAAAGCTTGGATGAAGGGAAAAGCCAAAAGAGCGGAGAATTGGTGAAATTAGAAGAGAAACAAAAAAGACTCGCGCTAGAAAGCAGTGAAGAATGTCGTTTGCACCTCCTCCGCGAGTGAAGAATCTTGTTTGCAAGACCCAAAACTAGGTGTGGGCTTGGAATATTAGCTTTGAAGAAGCATTGGGCATGAGGAAGTGAAAGAACCTTAACCCATATCCAAACCCGGTTCATCAGATTTGCTACATCCGCCCAACACCCTAGCTCCTACCATTCTTCCCCTAATCGAACAGAAAGCCAAACATCTCCTTCACTTCGTTCTCATCTTCTCCAACCTCTGCAGAACTATCACTTCATTTCACCTCCATCAATCAACTCCATCCCCGACTGATAAGCACGTAAGTGCTACATATTATACCCATATTTATATTAGTTAGTTCTCGATATTTTGGCTAATAATACTATTTTAGTGCTTTTGTAGAAAGTACGAGCGAATTTGATCACGGGGAGTAAAAATAGCTAGATTGGAAGCTATATAAGGTGGCAGATATCATTTTTGCTACAAGAGTTAAATGTCAGATATGAGTCCAAGTGACGACATCATTATTTTCTCTCTCAACGAATTAATCACCAAGATACTTTGTTTATCTCACATGCAAAATATATTTTATGTGATGTGGTGCTTTATTGGAAAGTTAGTGGTATTAAGAAAATGAGAAATGTCAACATCAAAGGATAAACAAATTACTTGATAATCTTACCATTTGTGGAGGAGGATAATTGGTAGCATATGATTTTCTTTCCTTTTACACCGGAATTTGATTGATAAGGATATTTTCTGCCTTTATGTGAGATAAGAAGATTTTAAGGCGGGTATATTTTTTTATTTCGTCTCCATTTGGGTGCATGACTATATATGAGATGGTGAGAACTATTTTTGGGGGAAGCACGGCTGGAGAGCGAAAAACAGAAAAAGAGTTCATTGTATTATTTTATTTTCTCCATGTCTTGCTAGATTTTATGTAACTAGGGTTCTTCGGTGGAAACCATTTTGATTGTGTAGACTACAATGTTAATTATCCATATAATATTTTGAATAATGATATAAATGTTTAGTAATTTTCTTCAATATTTGCTTGGTAAATTATTGCATAAATAGTTGAATTGCTTAAATATGCTTTCTGATTGATACGCTGTGCTTGGATTAGGTCTTTGACGGGGTATGCTTACAGATTGATATTTAATTCTTTGAAACTTTATATTGGTTAGATAGCTCCATTGTTTATTTATAATTTTAAATTGATGTGCTATGCTTAGTAATATTTGATGGCATATGCTTTGTGATTGATAAATAAATCTCTAGAACAATCAACTTAGAAGCGGAGGAAATTAACATGATGAAACAATTTTATGGAGTACACGGTTTAGAAATCTAATATGAGTTTTGCATGATAAAATTGATTGAAACCAGATTCCCTAATTACCATCATTCTCATTAAATTTAATTAATTTTTTTTTATTTTATTCTTTTAATTCCTTAATTATTTGAAAAATCCAAAAACAACATCTCTGGTTAGTCAATCAGAATTATTGGTTACGGTATTTTCACTGCTCCCTGTGGGTTCGACCCGTACTTGCCTCTGTCTACTATCTAGACACCGTGTGATTGCGGTTATTACAAATAGGTATCTCCGGATCCTATCACCGACCAACTCTGAGCACAGCCAACCTATCAGCTACTCTATGCCATCAATCAATCTTATAGCCTCTATCTATCTCTATCATAGCTTCTTCTCCATATCAATAACCCTAGAAGCTAGGGTTGAGAGAGATAAGGCTAGGGTTATCTTCAATAGCAAAGGCAAACATCAAATCAAGAGTTGCATAGATGAATCAGAGTAGGGGTCTATCATAAATCGCAATTTGAGTGAGTGGCTACTCTCTAATTATCAAATTTAAGGGATTGAGTGAAATTGTGTATAAATAGGGATGAGAATTTTGTGTAAAACTCATGCCCGGATTATTCGGTGCACCAAGCAGTAGTTCATGTTTGATTTAATTATCTCCATGATCTTATAATTTCATAGTTAGGGTTTAGATGAAACCATTAATCTATTGCTAAGTTTGGTTCATGTATTGATATTGTTCTTGATGTGTTATAATGTTTTGGATAAATATAATCTGAGCCTTCAGCATTTTGCTCTCACAGTGTATTCCATGTATCCATTGTAGTTAGAATAACATTATGTTGATTGTGTTACAACTCGTGCTTAACTGATTGTTGTTCGATCCTTAGACTAGTTGTGCTTTAACTAGACAGTTAGTACTTTGGAGGGATACCTTAGTTGCAATTAGAATATCCATATCGGGTTTGTTTAATTATCTAAGTGATTTATCTGCGGTTAGTTTATTTTGTGAGAGGGCAGCTAATACTAAGATTAGGAATCATCTTAGTGATACTAAACCATCCTCCTGAAACTGCCCTGGATAGGCGAAATACCACTGTTGTCCATTATAAGGGACAAGAATAGTATTGAGACTGAATTGACTTAATGTAGGTTAAGCGGTGGATTCGACTTACCTAGCACCTTATTTACATGCTTGTAGATTACTCTTTGCTTTCGTTGTTGTTATTTCAGTCACTCCCATCATCTAGCTGTATCGACAACAAAACCCCCCTTTTGGTTACTCTTCCTTGTTAGAAATCAGTACTAGCAAGACCATAAGTTTCACGTTACACCCACCTTGTCCCTGTGGATCGACCTGTGCTTGCACTGTGTTACATATCGACACAATGCACTTGCAGTTAGACATAGTTGATGTGACTCAATAATGTTGTAAAAAGTGGTAGTAAGGTTGTCGTTCACTCGGACTTGATGAGATTGATTTTTAAGAATTAATAAAAGAAAATAATAAAAATACAGAATATATACAATTTATGTCACAAGACGGAGAGATGTGCTGGGACTCAGGATTCGGCCAAACTCATAACAAAAGGTTTAATTTATTTATTCTCAACAATTAAAGCTCAATAAACAAAATAACACCGACTCTTATTTTTGCCAAGGTAGACTCTCAAAAGATTAATTGTATCCCTAAGCATAGATTATCTAAACAAAGCATAACCTATCTAATTGAATAACAACCAATTTAATCAAATCATAATTCTATTTTAATTAGTGCAAAAGTCAAATAAAGAATTAATTAAAATTACCCATGTATGAAATTTGTCTTCCTCCGTCGTCCCAGTGATGGGTTCTAGCTCATCATGTTGGAAACACGCTCAAAATCCATTTTTATTGCTCAAAGGAGGTGTACAAATGATGAAATGGAGAAAATAATGAAAATCGAGTGTTTGCAACGATTATACGTGTTGCAAATACTGTTACAAGGAATGATAAAACCGTTACTTCTTTTAAGTCTGCCCCCCTCCGTATTACGACCCTCGATTAAGTGTCGTAGACACTGTAGAAGAACGACTGTCTCTGGTAGTCCGTTCTTCGTGTTCTTGGTGCAAGAGCGCCAGCAGAGAATAACTCGCAACTCGATTTTCTTGGCTCGTAGCGTTCCAAATCCTCCCAAACTCTCCGTAATCCTCTACTCGACCCCAAACACCTATTTATATCCCAATCGAAGAAGAATATCACGTCAATTAATCCGGAATCATCCTCACTTACTCGCGGATACGGAATATTTTCTTCCCTTTTTCTTCTCCCTGCACGCGTCTTCCAGATGAAAAATCTCCATAATTAATTCCTACACGCTCTTGGTTGATGCTCGAGTCACAAAACACGTTAAAAATCTCATGCGGACCGTGAAAACTCCCCTCGACTCTCCCGTACGTACGTCTTGCTCTCGATTTCTTCTCTAGGATTATCCACCAATTTTAGTCGAAGAAATCGACCACACCACGCCCGTTATGCTCAAACAAGTCCATACAATAAGTTTCAACGATTGAGTCTCATTAAAACGCCTTGAATTCTCGAACTCTAAACCGCAGGGAAGAACTCTTTTTCCCCGCCAAAGCTGTTTTTGAAATGTTGAAGATGGTGTCCCCTAACCAAACCAGGGGTGCGAATAGCAGTGCCCAACCGAGGTGCCCCTTAGTAATTGGGTTACCCCTTATCCAAAGTGGGAGTCCGAATAGCAAATGTCCTCCGGGGTGTTCCGCGCAACTTTTCGAGCCGATTTTTCCAAAAAATATTTATTTCCAAAAATACCTAAAAATACATAAAAACACAATATTAGTACAAAAATCGAGTTCCAACAATACCAACACTGAGGACAATTCAGACACAAAAATTGTGTCTATCAAATACCCCCAAACTTATTATTTGCTAGTCCTCGAGCAAATTTATTCAAAAAAATAAAAATCATTTGAACCCCTAGGTGGCCCTAGTGGCGGAGTGTTGTCTCCGGAGGGTTTACCAGAGGTGTACCCACAAAACCTTTACTCCAGACCCTAGCTATCTACACAGAACCTGGAAGGCACTAAAGAATCTCCTTGGTTGGCATACTTATTGACTACAGGAGGAAGTACCCCGATGCGAAATTCCAATTGATGTACACGAGTTTGCACCCAAGCATACTAAAATTCATATAAAGTGTGAGCTCTACTCGGATAGTCGCACTATGGACATCAATACCCTGAGTCAAAACTAATCACATGGATAGATCAAGAAGATGGATATAGAGAAAAACATAGATGGTTTTGATGTTTGCTAAGTGAACGGTGTTTCCCATATCTGTCTGAAGGCCTCCGCCAAAATGAACCTATCCTAATGGACTGAGATACTAGTCTGACTAATATCAACACACTGGCATATACAAGGGAACCAGTGGTTGATAAACCTAACTCTAGGTCAACACAACTGGCATATACAAGGGTTCCAGTGGTCGACTTTATTGAATTTATTCCGGTTGGTCAGATGGTCTGGTCTCACTTTCTTTTTCTTTTTCTTTTCTCTTTTTTTTTTTTTTTTTTTTTTTTTTTTTTTTTTTTTTTTTTTTTTTTTTTTTTTTCTTTTTTTTTTTCAACTTTTTTTTTGGCATCTCAATCACTCTAATTCACCCTAGCATTGGTAACAACTTGAATCGTGGGACCCACCTAATCACTTAGAGAAACATAGTTTAAAAACAAAATAAAATAAAAACAGAAGTGAAAAGGACTCAACGAGATTGGTGAAACTATCATGTTATTTCTAACACCTGAGCTCTGTGCTTTTATGAATAGACTCTTTAGATGTTGCCATCTAATCAGATTGGTTCCTCAACTCCTACAACCAAAATGTTTCCATCCACTTAGATTGGTTAGTGCCATCCTTAATAAGCATAAATTTCTAGGCTCTGGAGTTTATTTATTGCAACTAACAAAAAGTTTCTCCCATACCCCCAAACTTAAATCTAACATTGTCCTCAATGTTCTAAAGATGAAATTAAAAACATGAACAAGGAGAAACTGTTACCATTTGAAGTAAAAGAGTTAAGGAAAGATATTACCGTGTTGCAAGAGCATGGGTTACCTCCCAAGAAGTGCTAAGTTTAAAGTCTTCACCAGGACATTGGAAAGGATTAGTCACCTCGAAGAATCATATAGCAACAAATCGGAATAATCATGGGTCATCTGGATCAAAAAGTGCTAACCACAAGAAGAGGAAATCGCCACAGACCAGGAAGATATCCAACACACCCTTATATATTGTTTTGTTTAAGACAACTACATCTAGTTGTGGTTCGGGTTCAGGCTCTATAAAAGGGTCTAGATAACATATTTTCATGGGTTGCGTTTCCTTATGAGTTAGATCCGAATGTTCGGGTTCTAGAGTCCGGAAAAACTCAAATAAAAACTTGGAAGCACATAATAATAACCCTGAATAATTGTGGATCTTCTAAGTCAATCAGTTTTGACTTACACAACTGACCACAATAAGATTGGTGGTCTTCCTTAAGCAAATGTGTCGACCCTAATATCCTAAAGTAATTAGGTTTAGTCTCAAAACTTAATAATTGACACATCTGAAACTTATACGTTCCCACAATTGGAAGGAAGGTTTTTGGTGGGAAAACAAAGTCAATCGTGGTATCATAGCCTGGGTTAACCACATCAACCAGAGGATGGGTTCTTAACAACAGAACTTCTTTATGGACACAACTAGGTTCAGGAAAAAGTGTATGAAGATAATCTTTTAAAATGGTTGAGGCACATATGTCAAGTCCCAAGTTGGGGACTTTTCTAAGAGTTAAAGCACATGGAGAATGATAATCACCTCCAAACTTAGAGTTTTCAGTGTCTCTAGAAAGACTAGTCACAACTTCCCTAATTTCATGGTCATCTGATTCCTGAAAATGGTCAATTGATTCTTCTAAGTCAGGTACATCCTCACTCATATCTACGAGTTCATTTTCTTTTTCTAAGTCTATTGTTTCTAAATCGCTAGACTCAAAATATACTCGTTCCTCTAAACCATCCTTGGCTTCGTAATCAAAAGGAAATACTACATCGTCTAAAACGGGGGTATCTCTAGTCAAATCCTCGTCCTTTTGAATAGGTGAATAATTATTAAAATTATTTGGATTTGAACTAGAAATAATATTATCGTTATAAAGCTCAATTGGGGTAACAATTTCCTGATCACTATGCCTATTTATTTCAAATTCTTCATCAACACTATCCTCATCATAATCATCATTATAATAATATGAAAATGGTTGAACCTCATCTAGACAAGTAGTGTTACCAATTTTATCCTCGTCATCTTGATTATGTAAATAACTATCCTCATTTTCAGGGGTACTATTGGAAACACTAAGATTATCTCGAGCAGTTCCGTTCTGGGCCTCAAACAAAAGCTTTCGAATCGACTCATATGACTTCATTATGGTATCGTGACTCGACTCACATGACTTCTTTAATGTATCGTGACTCGACTCACATGACTTCCTTATTGAATCTAGGAAAGAAATTTCACTCGTTGCATTGCTTTCATCCATAACTAAGTTATTCATTTCGCAAACTTACGTGTCGTCTCGCCTAACTTACGTGTTGACTCTATTAGAGAGGAATTTTGCTCGTACGACCGGGTGGCGTGTGGATAGTAATTGGGATCACCATGGTATGACCCATAACCTTCAAAAGTTTGGCGTTCCCAACCACTATTCACACTATGGTCATAAAAAGAGTGATGTCCATATTGTTCAGTTGGATATTCATATTCATTGTGATGGCTATTGTAATACCAGTTTGACATCCTAACTGCAAGGGAATTCTACACAAGCACAAACAAGGCTCGACTCAACCACACAAAGAAACCTATCGATTTCTAGCAAACAAAAAGCATGATGGCTCCACTTAGATTGTTCTAGACAGCTTCTAATCCTTCGAAAGGGAATTCGTTACAATCTGGGCAAACCCCTCTCGGAATCAATCCGAGTTTAAGTAAGTTGAATAGAGGCGAGGAAGCTGCGTGGAGCTTTGATACCCAAGGCCTCACCGCATTACAAGGCGGCGCAGTCACGCATTCAACTCACGAAACCATCATGAACTTCGAAGTATGCTCAAAAGAGTAACCAATATCTTTCGAACGACTTTCCTATTAAGCTCGTTACCCTATAGGTCTCGTTCTAGTCAAAATTTTAGGCTTAGGTTCGTGTTTGGTTTCGTTTTCCTAAGCGGGCAAGAAGAAGAGAACGGTGATGAAATCCGAACCCTTATCTTATATGGCCAGTCCTTGCCCTTTACTAGGAAATTAAAGCAGCCGTTTTCAATACCTCAACATATATGCATACAAAATCATCCAGTAAACCCGCTGACAGGGGATTCGCGGGTGTTTAGAATTCTTACCTCCCGTTCCAGACGGGGGATGAACCGTTGAAGTCGACTCGGGCCACGACTCCTATGTCATGTACGAACCCGAGGGGCCGAGACGATATCGTAATCGTCGTCCTTCCCTATGCAGTTTATATTTAAATTACCCTTCCTTAGGGTTTAAAATCAATAATGTCCGATAGTCCAAAAATTAAAAAGTCCAAAAATAAAAATACAAATTAGAAAAATAATTACCTAATTACAGTTTCTAAAAAAAAAAAAATAATAAAAATTAATTACACTATATACAAAATTTTCTTCTTCACTCCGTTCGGATCTCTCTTTTATTTCCTATTTTGGCTTTGCTTTTCTTTTCAGCACTTTATATTTTTCTTTCGCTCCACTCCAAACCAAAGAAAACAGAAATACCAAAACGCGTAAAAAAGAACAAAAATAATAAAAAATAAAAATAAAACCTAAAAACAAATCTATACACAAGTCCCCGTCGGCGGCGCCAAAAATTGATGTGACTCAATAATGTTGTAAAAAGTGGTAGTAAGGTTGTCGTTCACTCGGACTTGATGAGATTGATTTTTAAGAATTAATAAAAGAAAATAATAAAAATACAGAATATATACAATTTATGTCACAAGACGGAGAGATGTCTTTGGGACTCGGATTCGGCCAAACTCATAACAAAAGGTTTAATTTATTTATTCTCAACAATTAAAGCTCAATAAACAAAATAACACCGACTCTTATTTTTGCCAAGGTAGACTCTCAAAAGATTAATTGTATCCCTAAGCATAGATTATCTAAACAAAGCATAACCTATCTAATTGAATAACAACCAATTTAATCAAATCATAATTCTATTTTAATTAGTGCAAAAGTCAAATAAAGAATTAATTAAAATTACCCATGTATGAAATTTGTCTTCCTCCGTCGTCCCAAAGGTGATGGGTTCTAGCTCATCATGTTGGAAACACGCTCAAAATCCATTTTTATTGCTCAAAGGAGGTGTACAAATGATGAAATGGAGAAAATAATGAAAATCGAGTGTTTGCAACGATTATACGTGTTGCAAATACTGTTACAAGGAATGATAAAACCGTTACTTCTTTTAAGTCTGCCCCCCTCCGTATTACGACCCTCGATTAAGTGTCGTAGACACTGTAGAAGAACGACTGTCTCTGGTAGTCCGTTCTTCGTGTTCTTGGTGCAGCAGCAGCAGCAGAGAATAACTCTGCAACTCGATTTTTCTTGGCTCTGTAGCGTTCCAAATCCTCCCAAACTCTCCGTAATCCTCTACTCGACCCCAGCACCTATTTATATCCCAACTGAAGAAGAATATCACGTCAATTAATCCGGAATCATCCTCACTTACTCTGCCAGATACGGGAATATTTTCTTCCCTTTTTCTTCTCCTGCACGCGTCTTCCAGATGAAAACTCTCCATAATTAATTCCTACACGCTCTTGGTTGATGCTCGAGTCACAAAACACGTTAAAAATCTCATGCGCACCGTGAAAAACTCCCCTCGACTCTCAGGTGTACGTGCTGCTCGATTTCTTCTCTAGGATTATCCAGCCAATTTTAGCTGAAGAAATCGACCACACCACGCCTGTTATGCTCAAACAAGTCCATACAATAAGTTTCAGCGATTGAGTCTCATTAAAACGCCTTGAATTCTCGAACTCTAAACTGCCAGGGAAGAACTCTTTTTTTCCCGCCAAAACTGTTTTTGAAATGTTGAAGATGGTGTCCCCCTAACCAAACCAGGGGTGCGAATAGCAGGTGCCCAACTGAGGTGCCCCTTAGTAATTGGGTTACCCCTTATCCAAAGTGGGAGTCCGAATAGCAAATGTCCTCCGGGGTGTTCCGCGCAACTTTTCGAGCCGATTTTTCCAAAAAATATTTATTTCCAAAAATACCTAAAAATACATAAAAACACAATATTAGTACAAAAATCGAGTTCCAACAATACCAACACTGAGGACAATTCAGACACAAAAATTGTGTCTATCAATAGTCGTAGGCTTCTTTACAGACCTACCAAGTTTTTGGCGCCGCTGTCGTGGACTCGGTAACGGTGTAGCTGAAGTTTTCTTCTTTACTTTACTGATTTTTAGATTAGTCTTATATATATTTCTTTGAAATTTTTGTTTTTAGTCATTTCTAGTGTAACTCATTTGTTTCCTTGCTTTGTATATACACATTTGGGTATTGAAGTTTTCTCTTGAGCATTATCAGGTGCTCATAAAGTTGCAGCAAAGGAAGAGAAGCGAGATGTTGATGTGCCTACTTCGGTATTGTACCAACAAAAATAAAGAAACTACAACAGAAGCTACAAAGAAAATAGCAATATTCAGCTTGTGAGCTTGGTGTAGTCTTCTCCCGGATGCGCACCGAAGGTAAGTTTCTTAACACTACAACAGCATGACGTCTAGGACTGCTTGTAATTGCTTAGCCTGAATGGTTTGATATTGGGTTTAACAACTATGATATATATCTTGTTAACAAATACGAGTTGGCCTCTCGTTATTTGACTATATTTTTATTGCCATAGTCCTATAGAAACCCATTTCAGGATTGATAAATATCACAGCTCTTTGCCTTTGTCACAGCAGCTTCAATCATTTTTATTTTTTCTTGTTAGTTTTTGTTAGTGTAATTTTGTATTGTGTTTAGCTATCGTTTATATAATATCCTTGTTTGCATCATTTTGTTTAGGGTCTGGTAGAAGCATTTAGAATAGATTTATTTTATTTTATCAAAAAAAAAAAAAAAAAAAAAAAGAAAAAAGAAGAAGGAATGTCAGGATTTTGGTCTGCAACTGGGGATGAGCACAAATCTATTAGAGAACTTGCTTACGATCATGCTTCATGTTATGATCCTCCCACAGACCATGATGTCAATAGTTATAGGGATTGTTATGGACATTTTAATAGTCATGAGCCTCAATACTTAGACCCTAATAATTATTCGCACGTGTATCATTCACCACAGGGATAAAATGAACATCTTTATAATGCCCAGCCCACACACTCATCACTTTTGGAGTAGTTAGAAGCTCAAATCACAGCTTTATAAATGCAAATACATGAGAAATCTGTTGCATCTAATTCACCTAGGCAATCTGAAATCTATGCTTGTACCTTATGTGGTAGCTTAGCCCACCATGTTGAGAACTGCTATATTTTGCATGATTTTAGGCAGTCTAGAGAATACCATGAAAATCCAAGGTATGAAATACCCACAGATTATGATGTTGGTAGTCATTGGGACCATAATCAACCTTTCGAAGGTTGCGATCAGTCTTTTATAGACCCTAATGACCATGCACACATGTATATCATTCATCATAGTGGGAAATTGAACAATTTTGTACTTCCCCGACCCCTTGTATGCAATCTGTGATGAAAAATATCAAACTCATTGAACAAAATAATGCTAGATTTGAATTGCAATCATTGTACGATCATCCATATAGCAACACCTATGAATTCCCCTTCTGTAGTGACCCTCATGCACAACCATGTACTGAATACCAATATGCTATGAGGATGCCCACTGTTGAAAACTCTCCTTCGATTGACCAACTTAATACATTTTTAAAAATGAATCTGCTTCATTTACAAAATAAGGAGAGGGGGGAATTTTAGGATGAAATGAGTGTTAGTCCTAAAGTAAATTTTGAGAATAGTGTTTAAGTTCCTAGTCAGGCTGTTAGTATTGAAAACGAACCTAATATATATGTAAAAGAAGGGACTAGAAATACTACAATTTTGGATAGGGAAATGCATTTCTGTTATGATGATTATGAGGAAGATGTTATGTTAGAAGAACATGTTTATGCTGAAAATATTGTGGAACATTTGGGTTCAGAAACATTAGGCTTCTCTGCCTCGACCTTTATAAATGATGTTTCTTCTAGTATTCCATATACATGTGATGTTGATACTGATCTGGAGCATGTGCAGTTGTCCTGTGAAGAAGAGCATAACACACAACCTGTGTGTGACTTGGGAAAGGTTGTATTAGTTGCTGACACTAATAACCTTATGCATAAAAATAATTGTAATGTGTCTGAATCCCTTCCTAGGTCACAATATGATTCTTCTTCTGATATTGATTTGGGTATTTTGGATGATGATGACTATGAACTTGGGCTTGATGAATTGTTCTATGAAAGTGAGCATGAAATACATGTTTCTAACTTAGGGGAAGTGTGTGATAGTACTAATGATCATATACATGAAAACAACTTAGATGTATCTACCTTCCTGCCTAAGTCACAAACTGAGACTCTTCCACCCAACTTGGATTTGGTTTCTAATAAAATTTTAAAATCAACTTTTCTGAGAATACCTAATCTAGGATTGGAACTGTGTTACTCCCAAGTCCTCTTGGACTATTTTGCAGATAAATATAATACCTTTGATGAGCCACAGTTGGAGTTTACTCATGTCTCTCCATCCATCCTTGACAAAGTTCACTTTGAACTAGATCTTGTGCATGATGCACCCCTGAAATTGTTAAATTTCGTGCCCAAAAGTATATCTGTTGAAAAATCCAGGTTTGGGGGTAGCTCATTTTATTTTGCAGTCTAACTTGCATTTATGTCCTATTATAATTGTGTGAGGCTGTTAAAATTTCTGCATTCCGTCTTTTGGGTTGATCCTCAACTCTTTCGATTGTTGGTGTATGGTGAAATTTTCTTGTATATAATACAGTAGGTAATGTCATATGTTTTTTTATCTTGAATCAGTTGAGTTTTATTTTTCTTTTATATTGTGCTAATCCAATATGATCTTAGCTGAAAATGTTGGATTCTAGCCATGAATAATGAAGCTCTAATATTGCTTTCGCCGACATATCGGTAATTTCTCCTCTTTTCTCTAATCAACATGGTATGTTGTTGTTTGAATTCTTATTATATGTTGAAACATTGAGGACAATGTTAGATTTATGTTTGGGGGAGTGCTTTGCATGTAGAGTTTTTAGTCTTTTGCATTTATTAAAAAAAAAAAAATTTCAAAATCTTTGTAAATACTTGCATAAAACCTCCAACTTTTGGAGATTTTAGAGTCACTAATATGCTCTAGTTATGTTTACATAGAGAGTCTGACCGAAATAACTGAACGGAAGTACTGGAGAACACAATCGGGTTTCTTGGTTGTTAGAGCGTTAAAGTTAGATTTAACCATGCCGGTGGGCGAATTAGGTGCTGCAAAGATATTTGGTAGTAGAATTGTGATCACCCTTAGTGAAGACTACCTATTTTACATCAAGCGAGGAACCGACCTTCAATTTTTGTGACTATCTAAAAAGTCCTTTTAGAGTGTGTGTCACCGTACGTAAATTCCGGGTAGGAATGGTGAGCTACCCAACTTCGCACCACTTTCAGCACTATTTTTTTATCTCTTGAGTGCTAATTCCATCAATCATGAGGATGATGTATAAATATGAAAAATCCTTTTTGTAGTTTGATTTGCAGTTAGCACAATTTTCTCTCTCTCGACAACATCAACAGATCCATAGAAACACATCATCATCAGCGAGCAGAGCAACGCCAGATTCTATGAAGAAAGTTGAAATAGTCCAAGGTTTACATGCAACAATACAAGGAAAAGTAAAATTCTTATTCAAAGTGAAGACATGGTACAAAAAGCAGAATTTTATACACATTTGAAGAGGTATTTTACAAGAGAAAAGAAAAAGAAAATAAGATGAGAATTAGTGAAGTTCATAAAATCAAGACAATACAAGTTGTGAAAAATTGAGTGATAAAATCCTTCATCCATGGATTTAGTAGTTTTATTATTTTGTTATTTTCAGTTTATGTTATTAAATATATATATATATATATATATATATATATATTACAGTTTGTTTTTAATTTTATTTAATAAACATCATGGTAAAGAAGAAATTTCAAGCAACAAGAATTGAAGAGAAGAATTAGAAATTGTCAAGGTTCTAAGAAGTTCCAGAAGATCATCATCAACAGTTGAAGACCGAAGATTGAAGACGTTTTTATGGATGTTGTGAGAGTGGTGTTGATTGCCGATCATATGTGAAGGTAAGTGAGCACTCCCATCCTTGCTAATGGTTGATTTCCTTTTTTAGAGATCATCAGAAAAGATTCTTTTTGTCCACAACTTTGTGGAGTCTCTAGAAATTATTTCGGAAGGTTTTCATTCCCACCATTCAATGTGTGTAGGATTTCTCTCTTCATTTCTGTCTGCACACATGAGAGACTAAAAAAACGGTCTTTTTGAGTGCAATTATCATAAAACCCTATTGGTGAGGCAGAAGTCTATGCTTGTGATAACTCTCGAACCCGAATTCTTTCATATGGTATGGTTGTTTCTCGGTCAACTCTTAAGGATGAGAATGCGTTCTTCTTATTACTATCATGCAGAAACTCTATGTCCTCATAGCTCCTTGGATGCTTGGGACTCCATTACATTCTGAAGTTGGAGAAGGTTTTGTGGGTACACCTCTGGTAAACCCTCACGAGACTACAACTCGTCCAACTAGGACACTTAGGGGTTTAAAAGCTTAGTGCATACGCTAAATGCATTCGAGAGACCAGCGACAGTGGTATAATTAGAATTTCTTTAATTTTGTTTCACTTGAGGACAAGTAAAATTCAGGTTTGGGGGTATTTGATGAGTGCCAAATAGTGAATATTTCTACACCTTTTTATTGGCATTTAACTCATCTTTTGCGCTTTAAAATCATATATTATCCCAAATTCCGTGTTTTCATTATTTTCAAAATAAAGACTTGTACTAATTAATTTTTTGTTTTTAGGTACTAAATAAAGCTTGGATGAAGGGAGAAGCCAAAAGAGCGGAGAATTGGTGAAATTAGAAGAGAAACAACAAAGACTTGCGCTAGAAAGCAGTGAAGAATGCCGTTTGCACCTCCTCCGCGAGTGAAGAATTTTGTTTGCAAGACCCGAAACTAGGTGTGGGCTTAGAATATTAGCTTTGAAGAAGCATTGGGCCCGAGGAAATGAAAGAACCCTAACCCATATCCAAACCCGGTTCATCAGATTTGATACATCCGCCCAACACCCTAGCTCCTACCATTCTTCCCCTAATCGAACAGAAAGCCAAACATCTCCTTCACTTCTTTCTCATCTTCTCCAACCTCTGAAGAACTATCACTTCATTTCACCTTTATCAATCAACTCCATCCCCGACCAACTCTGAGCACAGCCAACCTATCAGCCACTCTATGCCATCAGTCAATATTCTAGCCTCTATCTATCTCTATCATAGCTTATTCTCCATAGCAATAACCCTAGAAGCTAGGGTTGAGAGAGATAAGGCTAGGGTTTATGCATTGTTCTTTTTCTTTTATGGTTTGGGATTATTTCATCAAGGCCTTCAAGATCTCTTGGCCTTTGCCGAGGACGTTGTTTCAGTTGTTTGAAGCTTGGAATACGAACGTCCTTATTGGAAGAGGTAAAGCGGTTTGGAAAATCATTTATTATGCTATTTGTTGGATTTTGTGGAAGGAGAGGAATGCGAGAGTTTTTGGGGGTCGTCAGAAAAGTACTAATGAGATCATTGATCTTGTTAAAAAATTGGTTGTACTTTGGTCTTTTGATTCGGATACTTTTAAGTTTGTTCCCCCAAGTCTCATTTGGAGTAACTGGGAAGCAATCATGAATGAGTGAGACTTGATTGTATTCTCTTTTTCTTTTAATATAACCTTTTTCTTTGAAAAAAAAAAGTAAGAAGCTAAGATGTACAATGCTCACGAATTTGGTAACAGTTTGACTCCACGTTATAAAAACCTTTGCTTTTAATTATTTTGCAAGTAAATACTTACCATAACGTTGTAGACGACAGGGATGCGACAATGCTTTTTAGCTTGAATATGACCACCATTTTTTGACTTCTCACGCCAATATTGTGCAACTAAATAACACAGATGCTTAAAGTTACTATGAGAACTCTATGTATCCTTTAATGTTATATGCTTAATGTTACTATAAGATGTTGTAGAACTAGGAGTAAAGGGATTTGGAAAATGAGATGGTAGAGGAAATTGAATTGGGCGAAAATGAAACAATTCAACGGTTAATTTGATAAGTTGAAAATGAAGTAATTGTTGGAGAAAATGAGTTTATTGTTTTGGTTTATGGTCTTGGTGATAATTGAACTTAAAACCTTTGGGTCTCTAGGAGCACTTACTCATCTTCTTATGAGTGAATGAATTAGAACCTTTAGTCCCATATTGGGTATAACTAAAGAGGAGTTCCACTATATAGCTATTCCTTTATGGATAGTTAGTAAAACAATGTGGGTGTAACGGGTGGGGCGAAATATTTTTGCTATCACTTAGTCTTAGGGCTCGGTCTCGTTCCTGCGCCGTGGACATGGATCAACCAAGATCTATCACTTTGACAATATTTTAAATTATTTCCTTAAATATTTACAATCAAAATAAATTTTGGCTTAATGTGGGGGTGGGGGGCGTCTGACCCGGCGCAATATATTTTATTGCCTAGTTTAAACTATGATGACATATTTTATTGCCTTGCATGGCGCAAGGAATTGATTCTCCGTCAATTGCATTTATCGCACCTCTCCCTTTTCTGCTATAAAAGAGACTCGAAACTTTCATTTCAATTTGTGTCCAGAAGAGCTATTATCCTCTTGTTTTCGTCTCTCTCCCTCTGTGTGGTTTTTACTTTCATTATGTGCCATTGTTGCTGAGTTCGTAAGAGTGTGAAAGTACTGTAGTGCTAACAGTGCTTGCAACGGGCAATTTTATCCTGGATACGACTTGACCACAGGGTATAGGCATCACTCATTCTTGAGGCGTACCGGTCAACTATCGTGTTAAGGACAGCGTGTTGAACATGTGACTCTGTCCTCTGTTTGTTGTCCATTGAGTGTTTATTTACCTTTCAGAAATTTATTTCTAACACCTTCACATCTTCTTTTAGTGTTTTATTGTTACAGTTGCAACAGTAATCAGTGAGAGAAAAATATTAGGCGGTGGAAACCTGTCATAAGGTTAGCCATTTTTCGGTATAAGTTGGATACAATTATGAATTATCTAATGTTATTTAATCTTGGTTGAATTTATCATCAAAGGAAAAAGTATTGGCAATTCAACAAGGAAATGAAATGCAAGGTAGTTTATATGTAATTAAAATAAAAACCCGAAATGAGGTTAGAAACTCTACTGTCGAGTCTCCTAGATATGCAAGGTTAGAACATGTGGAAATGTTTTAAACCTGAATTCATCAAATGCACGATGATTTGTAATTAACTATAGAATTATATAAGCGTCTGGTTATTATATTTATTATTGTCACTTATCGGAATCAAGTTACATTTATAATTTATTAATTTAGTCAAGCACAAAATTTCTGGAAATTTAAACGAGAGTGGCGTGCCCATCAAATAGAACTTGTTATTTGTGCACGGATACTCCTTCCGGGGTACTATTAGCAATGTTGTATTCGTGGAGATATCTTTTACCAAATTCATGATAAACATTCAACGCCATGGCAGTGATAGACGGAAGAGGGTAAACAACTTGATAAATGCCTATGAATATTTGATGTCCATATTAATGGAACCTTCTGGTATAAAATGGAATTGTCTAACCACCATATGGTTATTATTTCAACGACAATGTACACTGTCTTAAAAAAGACGGGGCTTTAGTGAACGTGAAATAGCGACATCACAAACACCATAGACAGATTTTGACTTCGACCTAACAGACGTTTCAGTTGGTGCAAAAACGTTTCCTGATTGTTTTTTTAGTATCAGCCGGCAGCACCAATGGAAACTTTTTACTTAGACACATCAATCAATTGGATACTGGCTTTTCTAATGATCTGTTCAACACATCAATTGGAGTGGTTTTTTTCTAACTCTTATAATTGATATTCATCACAATGCTGGTTGTACTGGTGGTTCTCGAAAAGGATGATTTGAAGCCCTGATTAGTTAAACCACTATGATTTGCTCCTAGTGTCTGGATGTTGCAAGTGTTGCATTGTAATAAATTTTAGTTCTTACCAAAAAATTGGGGCCATTCTTCGGTGCTGCCAGTGGCCATCGGTACTGGACTTGCAAGAAAAAGTCTTTTTCTTCTTCAGAGAAACAGACCTTTGTCTGGGCAAGGAAGTAGAAGTCAAGAAAAGCAAACATACTATAGACCTAACCCAACACTACGTCCATCTCTCCTGCGTAGTCATTCTAATATGCAAAACTGAAGTACGTAATATGATTTTTGGTGGATCCGTATTCAGGTGGTACACATTCCCAAAAAGAGATTCACAACTCCTCTTTCTTAGCCTAGGCTGTATTAGAATAACCAAATTTCTTTTTTTTCTTTTTTTTTTTTTTTTTTATAAAAGGAGAATATCGGAAAGCCATTACATTGTTTCCTTTACAAATGACACTGGACCATAATTCCTTTCTAGAAGTATATCCCAACTACAGTAAAAACTCCATATATTGATACTCCATATATTAATAAACTCTATATATTAATACTAGTTCTTCCTGTAATTTCTATAAGCTAACAGTCAAGATCTATGAAGTCATGACAGAAAGTTATATGGACATGAAAAATTTCTGAAATATGGTGATTCAAAAATACACGCCTGGTCCCGGCACTTAAGCGAGATGGTGTCTGCATCTGCAGCAAACCAGCCTTCTATTCTGCACAAGTACCACTTCTCAATTAGAGAACAACGCATGAACCGTGACCGGGGTAGAATAATCCCCAAAAGATGCTACTTTGACTTATAGTGCAGCATTACACAGCTCTATATGTGTAGGCCTTGAGCAATTAGCGGAGTGTAGTACAGAACTGTTTGCTTCTCCGCGACAAATAGCCCACTTCCAGGAACCTACAAGACCTGCGAAGGCTTAAACCAAACAGACAAGGTAGACAATGTATAAAGAAGATGGACAATGCAAGTAAAATATAAGCCTCAGAAGTGCAGAATATGTCACCAAGGCGTTAAGCCAGTATGAAAACATCACTCTGAATTACTATTTGATAAGAAATGTACGTCTCATGGCCAGTCTCCCCAAGGCAATGGAATATGAAACCACTTAAGCCATCAACATCTCAAGTTTTTTCTATGGCGTTTACAAATGACTTTTACTTGCTTTGTGGGGGAGTTTTGGAGAGTGCCTTGGTGTGTTGTCCTATGTTTGGGATATCGGACGGACAGGAAAAACAAAAACCAATTGGTAAGATTGGTGTTGCCCGATTACTGGATAGTAAGGCACCCTGAGCCATGTTGAGGTAGCATTGGAGTCACAGTGCACCCCAGACAGATGCTACCCGTATCTCATCTTCATCTCATATGCGA
The DNA here is from genome assembly GCA_023531295.1 of Papaver armeniacum. Taxonomy (NCBI): domain Eukaryota; kingdom Viridiplantae; phylum Streptophyta; class Magnoliopsida; order Ranunculales; family Papaveraceae; genus Papaver; species Papaver armeniacum. Next base: position 49,204 of record JAJJWW010002534.1, read on the forward strand.
GTGCACCACGGATCGTATACGTACGATAGCGTGGATGAGGATGGCCCAGACCTAGGGGTAATTTTTTCCAAGAGTTATCGAGCTTTCCAAGCCTTACCAACTGGCAATAGTATGTCTGCAAATCTTTCCTTATAAACCATATTATCAATCTTTAAACCGCCGATGTGGGATTATTAATTTGTAACATTATGCCTAGAAACTAAGGGCTATCGGGCGGGCTGAACTTGGTAAGACTTGCAACACGGGCCATGGTTGACTTGGTCTAGATCAACACAGCAAAACCACAAAAATCATTTACAATACCAAAATTTCAATATCAATCGTTTTCTAGTATTACAAAACAGAAAGAAAGAAAAGAAACAACAACCAACTAATCTCCTTAGATTTGAAATCATAATCAAACAGATAGCAAATAAATAGAAATTTCAATAGGAAGAAGGAAGAAACATCAAACTGCTGCTTACGAGTGCTTCCTATCTTTTGGGTTCGCTCCCTCAACAGGATTAATCACTGAACCACAAATCAAAATCCAAATAAACAGATTGAAAATCAAAGGAGAAACCTTAAATAATACAGTCAAGAAATAATCTGACTTCAAAAATATAGTGCTGTTACTAAACTCCAGTCTCATTAACAAAAGAAGAAGCTCATGCCAAACAAGCACACACTGTATGAGTTGTTTCAATCTTCATGTCCACCAGTTATCCGAACACATCAGTTACAGGACAAGGAGAATAGTTGAAAGTGGAAACTCAAAGCGTAATACAGGAGTAAACTTAAACAATTACCAAGATGTAGCATGCAATTTAGCATTCTGTACGAGGAATTTTTATAATCATCGCAACCCCAATCTCATAAAATCTTAACTAATTTTGAAAAACGAAGAAAAAAAAATTCAGTTACAAAGTGCATGTGTGGTGGACAAAAATAATAACTATGATGAAGATGTTTTCACACCACCTGGCAAAATTGGTTCCGTAGCTAGGGGGATTCTGATGCTCACCATTTCAACCCCACTTTAATGTTTTTACTACTATGGACAAAGAGGGGAAACAAAATTCTAAGGAACTTAGGGAGATTTAGGGAGATGACATAAGATTGATCAGTTGAAACCCCCTAAAAACCATCTTACCAGGGGAAAGTCTTAGCAATTCCCAGTACTGCAGCATATTCAAACCGTCACTTGCAAGCACAACAAGATGCTATGGAACACAATAAGACAAGCATACAGGCTACCGAACACAGACACAACAAGATGCAGATGGAGCATACCTAGGAGTTATAGCTTATAATGAAGAACCTAAGCTAGCAAAAATACAGCATTGGTGAAACAACAAATAAAGCTTTTAGTCAAGAATTTCAACTTAGAAAACTTAGAAAATCTAGTGCTGTTATTAGACTCCAGTCTCATTAGTTACGAAAGAAGAAGCTTCAGCTAGACAACACACACTATATGAGTTGTTTCAGTCTTCATGTCCAACAGTTATACAGGATATGGAGAATAGTTGAAAATCAAAACATAATACAGGAGGAAACTAAACTACTACCAAGATGTAGCAAAAATTGAACAAAATACAATAAAATTACAGGACGAATCTGTACGGAAAATGCCATAATGCCTCAGTTAGATCCATTATGGTCAAATGAATATAGTTTCCCCAAGAGGTTCTCCCTGTAAACAGGATCTCAGTTCCACTACATCACTGATTCAACTCATTAATCCTTATGAAAATTTCATACACACATCTATAAAAAGATAAACAAAACTAGTCATTTCAGCTAAGAATTTTCTGAAGCAGAACTATCAATAATGGCTCATATCAAGAAATTCAACCATTTTTACCTTTTAGCTTCACAGATAACTCTCAGAAGCGCGGGTATTTTGTAATCGCAGCCAATTTTATGATCAAAGACTAAAACATAAACATGTACTCATAATCTAACACAAATTTAGATTCAATAGTTAAAAGTGCAGCCAGAACATTTAAAAGCAAAACCAACGAAATAAGCGAATAGACATACAAGCCTCAGAATTGCGAAATATGTCACCAAGGTGTTAAGCCAAGCAGTCCCGAAAGATGGTGTTCTTTATAATTTGATATCCTCATAGGCTATATATACCAAATTATGTAACTAATTATTGAATAAATGTATGTCTCATGGCCAGTCCCAAGAGGTTATGAAACTAATTATTGAACAAATGTATGTCTCATGGCCAGTCCCAAGAGGTAATGGCCACAACGCAGCTCCCCAAGGCAATGGAATATGAGACCACCTGAGATGGAGATCTTTCGACCATCAACAACTCAGGCTTTTTGTACGACGTTTACAAATGGATTTTACAAACATAAAAGGTTTGCTCCAATCTATGAAAGAGAGAATTTTGCCAAAATCTCCCCGCCGATACGATACAATTACCTAAACAGATCAATAAAAATCAGATAGACCAGAAACTAGAAACATACACATTAAGATGGGAGGAATGCCATCACCCAATGTGAATACAAACATCAATTTACAATAAATTCAATTCTGCTCTAGCAAAAACCCACAAAACAAAAAGTATAGGCCAAATCAGTATGAATAATGCCATAATGCCTCAGTTAGATCCATTTTTGTCAAATAAATATAGTTTTCCCAAGGGGTTCTCCCTGTAAACAGGGTCTCAGTTCCACTACATCTCAACTAATTGGATAACATCATCAAAGGCTTCTCAATTAACACACTGATTCATACAAGTCCCTAAACAGATCACTAACTAATCAGATACACCAGAAACATACAACATACACATTAAGATGGGAGGACTATCATCACGCACGGTGAATACTAGCATCATCATTTCATAATAACTCAAACCATGATCTATGCTGCTGCTGATTTTGTTCATACTCACAAAACATGATGGTACTTCCTCTCACCTAATTTGGTATTCTTTTCCAGCGATATCATCATAAAACAACGAAAACCCTAACCCTTAACAGGATCAAAGCACAGAATTTCTATTTACAAATCACAGCAAAAGAAAATTAGAAAAAAATTAGAAGATAAATACCCTCAGATTCCCTTTCCAAATCATGCACACAGCAGGAAGAATCGAAGCTTCTGCAAGACAACACACACTCTATGAGTTCTTTCAGTCTTCATGTCCACCAGTTATCCGAACACACCAGTTAAGAGTTCATGAAGAACAGTTGAAACTCAAAACGTGCTACAAGAGCAAAAAAACAAAAACAAAAAGTAGTACAGGCCAGGCCAAATCAGTGTGAAAAATGTCATAGTGCCTCAGTTAGATCCATTATTGTCATGCGAATATAGTTTCTCCAAGGGGTTCTCCCTGTAAACAGGGTCTCAGTTCCACTACACCTCAACTAATTGGATGACATCATCATAGGCATCACAATCCATGTTCAGCATCACATATCTACCTAGAACTAGAGGATGCTCTCAGTTTTCGGTTCAATGTTCTGCATCAAAATCAAATCAAATGGCTTATTTAAGCTGCCTGCCGAAGAGTCATACCCATTGTCCATACAAACAAATTTCAATTCGTCAGGCAGTTGAATCCCAAGTTTATGTGTATTACTATATTATTTATCATTCCAAGTTTATGTGTATTACTGTATTACTGCATAAAGAACAATTATAAGAAAACTAAAGAGGTACAAAAAATTAAGTCAAGATTTAACAGGGAAGCTCATATTCTATGGGTAGATGGAGTCTATCATGAAATTTAGCATTCTGCACGAGGAATTTTTATAATCATCGCAACCCCAATCTCAGAAATACTTGGCTAATTTCGAAAAACGAAGAAAACAAGGAAAACAGAACTTCAGTTTTAAAGTGCATGTGTGGTGGAGATGAATGCGAGAGCGATAGACATAAAGAATAATGTTTTTACTACTATGGACGGAGAGGGCAAACAAAATTCTATGGAACTTAGGGAGATCACATAAGACACAAGAATCATCAGTGCAGCATATTCATAAGAACACTCAAATCAAACCACCGCTTGCAAGTACAACAAGATGCTAACACAGCAAGAGAAGCATACCTAAGAGTTATAGCTTATGGGCAGAGTAAAAATAAAGCAAAAATACAGATCCTCTAGCAAAAATACATCAACTTAGAAACTGTAGTGCTGTTTTTAAACTCCAGTCTTGTTAATTACGAAAGAAGAATGAGTTGTTTCAGTCTTATGTCCAACAGTTATCCAAACACACCAGCTAGTTGAAACTCAAAACGCAATACAAGAGTAAACTAAACTACTACCAAGAACTGAACAACATAAAATAAAATTACAGGCCAAATCGGTATGAAAAATGCATAACGCCTCAGTTAGATCCATTATGGTCATATGAATATAGTTTCCCCAAGGGGTTATCCCTGTACACGGAGGGTCTCAGTTCCACTACATCTCAATTAATTGGATAACAAAAGATAAACAAAACTAGTCATTTCAGCACTCTCTATCAAGAATTTTCTGAAGCAGAACTATCAATAATGGCTCATATCAAGAAATTCAACCATTTTTACCTTTTAGCTTCATAGATTACTCTCAGAAGCGTGGGTATTTTGTAATCATAGCCAATTTTATGATCAAATAGATGCTAATGTGACTCACTGTTAGATCTATATAACCCCCAGGTTCACTGCCATAACTAAATCAAAAGCAAATAACCACAATAAATACCTTCTAGAAGCACCATACTTATATGCTATGCTACATGGAATCAAGCCAACAGGTATCAAGCCAACAGTTTGTTATTGGTTGCCAAGAAGATTCAAGATTAAGAATGTGAACAATAAAATTAAAACCTATATGCACAAGCCTCAGAATTGTTGCCAATAAAATTAAAACTTACAAGCCTCAGAATTGCAGAATATGTCACCAAGGCGTTAAGCCATTCAGTCCCGAAAGATGGTGTTCTTTAAATGTATGTCTCATGGCCAGTCCCAAGAGGTAATTGATACGGCACAAGCGGAAGCGATAAAACAAAAGGAGAATCCACTCCTTAATGGTGATGGTAGAACACTCCAATCCAGGAGCAAAGACTCTAATCCAAGAGTTAAAGGAGAATAACAATGGTGTTTAACCAAACAAACTTAACAGTTTCATTAATCAAATAATAGCGAGCCGCAGCTAAAGAGAAATGACAATGAAATAGGCAATATATAGCCGTAAACATAAAACCCTAAGTCTAGAACCTTCCTATGACATATTCATATCTTGGAATATACTGCAGACTCTCATAATACGTCCCGTATCAGTAATGGCCACAACGCAGCTCCCCAAGGCAATGGAATATGAGACCACCTGAGATGGAGATCTTTCAACCATCAACATCTCAAGTTTTTTCTACGGGGTTTACAAATGGATTTTACAAACATAATTGGCTTGCTCCAATCTATGAAAGAGGGAATTTTAGCCAAAATCTCCCCTGCCCATATCATACAAGTCCCTAAACAGATCACTAAAAATCAGATACAGATACACTAGAAACATACACATTAAGATGGGAGGACTATCATCACACACAGTGAATACAAACATCAATTTTACAATAACTCCAACGCTGATCTAAGCTGCTGCTGATTTTGTTCATACTCACAAACATGATGGTATTTCCTCTCACCTACTTTGGTATTCTTTTCCAGAGATATCATCATGCTAATATACAATGAAACCCCTAAACAGGAACAAATTAAGATTCTACAGAACAAATACAATTCCCATCAAAAGAAAACTAGAGAAAATCCAAAAGAAATAAAGATAGAAATACCCTCAGATTCCCTTTCCAAATCATACCAGAATGAATCGAAACATCCACCACCGCCAATACTAATCTAAGGATATTGGACTTGCAATGATCTGAAATCGAAAGAATTCTTTGGAAATTCTTAATCAAACAGATCAAGTGGTATACTAGTTAGCCCTCCTCAAACTCAGCACTGCATAGTGCACCATTTCTATTAGAGTAAGATAGGAGGAATATCACAGTAAATACAAACATAATATTAAACATAACTTGAAATCCTGATCTACACTGCTGCTGTTGAGTTTGTTCATACTCAGATCATGATGATATTTTCCTCTCACCCAATTTGGTGCTCTTTTCTAGAGATATCATCATACAACATACACCAAAATCCCATTCCCAAATCACCAACAAAGCTAAAGAATCTATATAAAGCACCAATAAAAACTAGAGAAAATTATATCAGATCATACACACAGCAAAAAGAAATGAAAAGCCAATGCTAAACCAAGGAGATTTGAACTCATCGAAGGAGAAACCTTAATACAGTCAAGAATTTTGGGTTAGCTCCCTCGTCAGGATTAATCACCCAACCACAAATAAAAATACAAATAAAAACAGATCAAAAACCGAAGGCAAAACTTTACTAAACAGTCAAGAAATTTGACTTAGAAAATGTAGTGCTCTTCATTAGACTCCAGTCTCGTTAACGAAAGTAAGAAGCTCTTGCCACGCAAGCACACACTGTATGAGTTGTTTCACTCTTCATGTCCACCAGTTATCCGAACACATCAGTTAACAGGACAAGGAGAATAGTTGAAAGTGGAAACTCAAAAACATGATACAGGAGTAAACTAAACAATTACCAAGGATTAGCAAAAACTCAAGAGGAAAAACAAAAAAACAGTATTTCAGATCAAATCAGTATGAAAAATGCGAGAATGCCTCAGTTAGATCCATTATTCTCGTACAATTATAGTTTCCCCAAGGGGTTCTCCCTGTAAACAGGGTCTCAGTTCCACTACATCTCAACTAATTGGATAACATCATCATAGGCAGCTGAATTAGTACTCATAAATCTTTATGAATTGGACAACAACATCATAACATCTATAAAAAGATAAACAAAACTGGGCTCAGACATATTTCAGCTCTCTCTATCAAGAATTTTCTGAAGCAGAACTGGCATAAAGCTGTGTAATGATCATCACTGCCGAATTTCACAATAAAATATCCTACATCGCTTAGTCTATAATATATGGCTCATATCAAGAAATTCAACCATTTCTACCTTTTTAGCTTCATAAATAAATCTCAGAAGCGCGGGTATTTTGTAATCATAGCCATTTATCATTATAGACTAAAACATAAACACCTACTGGTTAAGCTATAAGCCTCAGAATTGCAGAATATGTCACCAAGGCGTTAAGCCATTCGGTCCCGAAAGACTGTGTTCTTTATAATTCGAATATCCTCATAGGCTATATATACCAAACTATGTAATTAAATTATTTGTATGTCTCATGGCCAGTCCCAAGAGGTAATGGCCACAACGCAGCTCCCCAAGGCAATGGAATATGAGACCACCTGAGATGGAGATCTTTCGACCATCAACAACTCAAGTTTTTTCTACGGCGTTTACAAATGGATTTTACAAACATAATAGGTTTGCTCCAATCTATGAAAGAGATAATTTTTGCCAAAATCTCCCCCGCCGATAACATACAAATACCTAAACAGATCACTAAAAATCAGATACACTAGAAAAATACACATAAAGATGGGAGGACTATCATCACACACGGTGAATACAAACATCAATTTACAATAACCCCAACCCTGATCTATGCTGCTGCTTATTTTGTTCATACTCACAAAACATGATGGTATTTCCTCTCACCTAATTTGGTATTCTTTTCCAATGATATCATCATACAAATATATACATGCATTAATAATCAACAATGAAACCTATAAACAGGACCAAATTAAGATTCTACAGAACAAATACAATTCCAATCAAAAAAAAAAAAAAATCAACAAGAAATAGAGATAGAAATACCTCAGATTCCCTTTCCAAATCATACACACAGCGGAAAGAATCGAAACAACCACCACCGCCAATACTAATCTAAGGAGATTGGACTTGCAATGATCTGAAATCGAAAGAATTCTTTAGGAATCCTTAGTCAAACAGATCAAAATCGGTCCAAATCTTAACAGAAGTTTCTTGGTTTAATAGGAAGAAACGAAATCAAACTGCTGCGTTTAAGAGTGTCATACGGCACTTCCTATCTTTTGGGTTCGCTTCCTCATCGGGATTAATCATTCAACAGCAAATCAACAAAACATCGAACAAACAGAATGAAACAAAACGATAAATCTTAACTACAATACAGTGCGAAGAAGAGAAAAAAACTAGGGTTTCTGAAAGATAAACGATTACCCTGGGTTTATAAGGGGGAATATACGGACCCTGTTGGGCCTTCGAACCACTTGACGAACAAAAATGTTTTGCTATAAAAAAAAAGAACAAAAAAAAACCTAGGGTCCTTAGACTAAGTCTTATGGGCTAGATTGGAGGTGGCAAAAAAGTTAACACTAGTTCTCTCTCCTACCAGTTGGAAGATGTGAACAAAGATGCTAGATAGTTACTACTTGAATGATTCAGCGCTTGAAAACTACCTTTTCGCGGAATGGTTCGGTGTATTGAGAGATTTATTTTTGATCGATTACTGAGATTTAAAGTCTTGAACCATTGCCGCCGAGCGCCGAATGGTTTAGCTGGGCGCGGAATGGTTCAGCACTGGGCTGACGTGGACTGCTAATCTAGCTGCTAGATTAGCACTCCCATAAGACTTAGGAGGTAGTCCTGACTGCTAATCTAGGTGCTAGACTAGCACCCCATAAGACTTAGTCTTAGGGGCGACCCAAAAGAATTAGGGGCGACACAAGACGACAAAAAATGTCATAATCTGTAGGTTATTTCACAATCGGTAGGTTATTTCTGGGACATTTTTTTGATGGCCAAATTACCCTTTACAATCGGTAAATAACTATACAATCGGTAGTTAATCAACAATCAGGAGTAAATTTAGTTTGTATGACTTCCGAATATAAAATATCCCCAAAATAAAATCCTTTATCTTTTGAATTTTGACTATCCTATAATCGGTAGTAAATAAAGTTATCTTGACTCCCGACTAAAGTAGACCTTTGGCAAAAATGCTGCCATAATCGGTAGGAAATTTAGGTTATTTAACTCCCGAATATAGAGTAGCCCCAAAATGAGATTTTGCAAAAATCCTTTTTTTTTGGAATTTTGGTTGAGCATATAATCGGTAAGAAAGGAAGAGTTATCATGACTTCCGATTATACAGTGGCTCTCTTTGCAAATATCCTACCATAATCGGTAGTCAAGATAGTTCATATAACTACCGAATATAGAGTAGCCCCAAAATCATATTTTGCAAAAATCCTTTTTTATTGGAATTTTGGTTGAGCCTATAATCGGTAAGAAAGGAAGAGTTATCATGACTTCCGATTATACAGTGGCTCTCTTTGCAAATATCCTACCATAATCGGTAGTCAAGATAGTTCATATAACTCCCGAATATAGAGTAGCCCCAAAATGAGATTTTGCAAAAATCCTTTTTTTTGGAATTTTGGTTGAGCCTATAATCGGTAAAAAAGGAAGAGTTATCATGACTTCCAATTATACAGTGACTCTCTTTGCAAATATCCAACCATAATCGGTAGTCAAGATAGTTCATATAACTACCGAAAATAGAGTAGCCCCAAAATCATATTTTGCAAAAACGGACTGAAATTCAATTTTCTCGTAGAAAAAAAATTCCTACGAGACGATGTCTCGCACTCTGCTAGGCTACGCCCCCCAGACCCCATGTATAGCGTACCAGCATTGTATTCATACCACGTCCATGCCCGCACCGAGCTTTTTCAACTGCATTGGTTGAGCCTATAATCGGTAGTAAATGAAGCTATCCTGACTTCCGAATATAGAGTTGCCGCAAAATGAAATTTTGCAAAAATCCTCTATTTTTCTAATTTGGTTGAGCCTTAATCGGTAGTCAAAATAGTTCATATAACTACCAAATATAGAGTTTCCCCAAAAATGAGGTTTTGCAATCGGTAGCTAAAAAAAACCTACACTACCGATTATGAAGGGGCATATAAGTATTTTTAACCTATTTTGTCTTTTGTGTCGCCCCTAATTCTTTTGGGGTCGCCCCTAAAAATGCTAAAAAAAAAAAAAAAAAAAAAAAAAAAAAAAAATGTTTTTAGTAGTGTAAAAGATAGAAAAATAGAGAGAAGGAGAATTCTTATTAATGTGTAGAACAAGAAGGGAGAATACATCCTCTATTTATATAGGCTAGACACAAGGGCATCTAAGTAAAATAAACGTAAAACACTAGATATTCCCTATATTACAACCCGTGCAATACACGTTTATAACACTCCCCCTGATGACCATTGTATCTAAGTCACAAAGTATATCAGGAAAATCAAGAGAGAAAAAACTTGAAATGTGTGAGACTCAGAACAGTGTTCGACACGCATATGCTGCCTCATTAAAACCTTGACAAGTAAACCCAGTGGGACAACCTTGATGAAGGAAAGAGTACAACGCGTTTAAGTCCTAATGATACTCCCCCTGATGGATACTTCAGCGAAATCTTGTCCTACAAATCTTTAAGTCGACGCATTCCAATCTTGTGAACTAATTTCTTGAATGTAGAAGTTCGTAGTGCCTTAGTGAAGAGGTCTGCCAGATTGTGATTTGAACGTACTTGTTGGATATCAATCACACCATCATTCTGTAGATCATGTGAGAAAAAGAACTTCGGACTGTGATGGACGCATTTATGTGTCTATTTTAGTCTCAATTCTCTGTAATGTTAGTACTCGATTTTGCGCTTATTTTGGTATTTTATGTCTTTGTAGGTGTTTTTGGAGAAATAAGCTTTGCGGCGAAATTGGATCGAAAAGTGGTTTTTGCGCTCGTGGGAGAAAATTACTATACGGACCCCCATTTTGGATAAGGGGCACCTCAATTACTAAGGGGCGTCCAGTTCATAAGGGCTATGCTCTTTACTACTCACCACCACATGCTATTCGCACTCCAGGAACAAATAGGGGCACTCCATCCCCTACCTTTCAAATAACGTTTTGGCGGGAAATATGGCAGCAAAGAATGGAGTTTAAGGTTCGAGTTTTGGAGGTCTTCTGAAGAGATTCAATGGCTAAATTTGATGGGATGGACTTTTTAGAGCGTAACAGGGTTGGTAAGAGTAATTTGATCGATTGGATTGGGCTGTATAACCGAGTTTGGATGTAAACAGAAGTGGAGTTTCACGGGCATCTTTATTTGGTAATAGAAGGAGATTTGCTCGGACTTTCTCTCTGGTTCGATTTGGTTTAGCCCTGTTAACGTAAAACAGGGCTCGTATGTGCTTGAGACTCGGTAAAAAGGGAAAGTTTGTTATCAGGGAAACAAAATACTATCTCGAGTTTTACCGAGATAAATATGGAAGCTACGTGAGAAATAAGGGAAGATATATTATCAGATTCTATTGTATCCAAATGAGAGGAGATTTTTGCAAAAAGAACCGCGTGAAGAGAGTTGACGAGATATAATCGTGACTTCCGGTGAAAGAAAGGCCGAGACTTTGGGAGAAGAAAAGGGAAGATTTTCTCGCGATTTGATTGGCCTGTTGGATATATAAAGGCTTGTTTAAGAGGCAAGAAGGTGGTCGGAGAGTTTGGGGTCGATTGGAGACTTGAAGAGGAGTTTTGGGGTAGAGCAGAAGCTGCAGAGCGAAGAAAGAAAGTTGCAGACGAGCTCTGCACTTTCAGGGAAGAAGACGAAGGTGAAGAACATTGAACCAACGAAGCCGTCGCCGTATGCGGTCTCGTAAACCACGACAGTGTTAACACACTATCGTTCTTCAGGCAGACTTATTTCTTTTGTAACGGTGACGTCTGTAACACTATTACAGCGTTGCGAAATTCTGTTTTTCATATATATCTTCAATAAAAACACCTTTTGAGCCATGTTTCTATCTTTTGGGTGTGTTTTGAGCATGAGGACCTAAACCCCAACACTGGGATGACGGAGGAAGCCAAGTTCACAATTGTTTGGTAACTATAATTGATTCTTATGACTTTTTGCATTGATTGTTAATCGATTTATGATTTTTATTGATTATTTGTGATTTTGTTTGATAGTGTATGCTTAGTCTAAGAACTCTTGATGCACTATGCTTACGATTTACATCTAATGCTTTATAAAATCTACTTTTGGCAAAGAAATAGAGTCTAGAAAAGAGCTAAAATTGTTATGAATCTTTGTATGAACCAATTGATTGTGAAGTTTGGTGGAATCCTGAGTCCCAGTAATTCTCAACGTTGTTAAAACCTTTTCTTTGTTTTTAGTATTTTTGTTTAGTAAGTCCTAAAATCAAAATCTTTTAAAAAAAGTCCGAGCGAACGATACTCGTATACTTACCACTTGTAAAACTGCAATCAGTTTTTGGCGCCGCCGATGCGGACTTGTAATTAGGTTTAGGTTTTAGGTTTTGTATATATTTTTATTTTTATTTTTTTAGATTATTCTTTTGTTCTATTTTACGTCTTTGGTATTTTTGTCTTTATTGTGCAGGTGTTTTGCTTGAAACGGAAGTTGAAAGGTTGGACTTGCCATAAAAGGAGAAAGTCAAGATTTTATTTTTAAGGACTTTTATTTTTGGTAGTTTCTTTATTTATTTTTGGACTTGTAATTTTCTTGTATATATTGTTTGTGTTTATTTTAGTACTTTATTTATATATAAAAAAAAAAAAAAAAAAACACTGCACACACCAATTGCATCTCGGCAGACTACCGAATTTAGGAAAACTAGTGGATTAGTAAGCTGAACCCGTGCCTTGGGCCTTATGGGAGTTACCAGCTGATAGTCCACAAACCTCAGCCTCGTACCTTTGGGTATATTTCGCTGAAGGGAACCCAAGCTTACCTAAATTAGTTAGCCCAGCAGTTGCATGTGCACGATTTTCTTGCTTCACTAGTATTACTTATATTTTTGTCGAAATGGTGAAGGAAAATGATGATGAGGTCCCAGTAAAAACCCTTAGGGACCGTTTGAACCCGTCTAGGGTAGTGCGTGACCCAGGTGTAGTTCCACCAGATTCTACGGTCCAATTTGATATTAGACCTGAGACTATTGGCTTGCTACGTAAGTTTAGGGGGTTAGAGAATGAGAACCCGTATACCCACATAAGAGACTTTGAAATGATTTGTGACACAATGAACTATCCGAATGTCTCCAAAGATGTGCTTAGGTTACGTTTGTTTCACTTCTCTCTCTATGATAAAGCCAAAGAGTGGTATCATTTTATCCCCTCTAAAACAATTACCACCTGGGATGGTCTTGTAGAGGTATTTGTTAAGAAATTCTACCCACACCATAAGACTCGCAAATGTTCGTTAGCCTATCCAAACCTTTAAGCAGAAATTAGGTGAAAAACTTCATGATTATATAGAAAGGTTTAGTGAATTGTTATACCAGTGTCCACATCATGGCTTTGAAAAAGCCCACATGGCCCAAATTTTATATGAGGGCCTTGATAGTGAAACCCGTATGCAGGTAGAAACAATTAGTGGTGGAGAATTTACCCATCAAGACCCAGATGAATGTTTCAACGAATTCATCGAGTTAGCCGAGAAAACTAGGCAATGGGCTTCAATGAGAGAACCAGACATATCTAGAAATCCTATCCATAGGATCGATAGAGTTGATCATGGGTCAGACATTCTTAGGCGTCTAGAAGCCTTAGAAATGAATCAAGGGTCACACCATGCTAGATACGAAGAGCAAGCCCATGCTATTTATAACAACTCTAGGTTTGAAAACCATCAGAGATTTGATCCATATTCCGATACCTATAACCCTGGTTGGAGAAACCACCCGAATTTCTCTTGGTCTAAGGGCCAGAATCAAGGCCAGTCTAGTAATTCTCAGGCTTCCTCAGGTTTTGGGTATACTAAGAACCATTTAGGGCCAGATCAGTATCAGAACCTGTCGAATAAGAAGATCATGAGCTTAGAAGAGTCTCTGGCCATCTTATCTCATAACAATGCAGAGTTTAAGCAAACGGTTGAGAAAGGTTTACAGGAAAACTCTCAGGCTATTTCAGAGCTAAAAAATCAGGTTAATAAAATTGTAGAATTTTTGAGCGAAAGAGAGAAAGGCAAGTCACCCAGTCAACCACTACCCAATACTAGAGCAATTCATGAAGTATCCTCTAGAGAGAAAGAGTTCAATCATGTGAACTCTGTAACAACCCTAGGAGTGGTAAAACGGTAGACAATAAGGTAGCCATGCCTAATAGTGGACATACTGTAGATCCACCTTCTAGTTCCCATTCTAGTTCCCAAGATGAGCCCCAGAAGGAACCATTAGTTGAAGAGACTGATAAAATTTCTAGTGATGCCCATGTGGTTCCCGATAGGTCTCATTTTGTGCCCAGAGCCCCATATCCCCAGTTGTTAGCTCCAACAAAGAGAGAGTCGACTTTCAACGAAATAATGGAGATTTTTAAGCAGGTAAACATTAATATTCCTTTATTAGAAGCAATTAGGCAAATGCCTGCGTATGCCAAATTCCTTAAGGATCTTTGTACTCGAAAGCGTAAGCTTAATGTCCATAAGAAAGCCTTTTTAGCTGGTCAGGTAAGTCCAATCATTCTGAACCAAACAGCCCCTAAGTATAAGGACCCTGGATGCCCCACCATATCTTGTACGATTGGTAATCACATGGTTGATAAAGCATTACTTGACTTAGGAGCCAGTGTTAACCTACTCCCGTACCATGTGTACACCCAGCTAGGTCTTGGTGAGTTGAAACCGACTAAAATGACCCTACAGTTAGCTGATAGGTCTGTCAAAGTACCTCGTGGTGTTATAGAGGATGTACTGATTGAGGTTGATAAATTTATTTATCCAGTGGATTTTGTTGTTCTAGACACTCAACCTGTTCAGGATCCTAGTGCTCAAACACCGGTGATTTTAGGCCGCCCATTTTTAGCCACATCTAATGCTATAATCAACTGTAGGACCGGGCTTATGAACATATCCTTTGGTAATATGACCACTGAACTAAATGTATTTAATGTTAATAGACAAACTTCTGATGGCTTGGAGGAAGTGAATATGATTAGCACTTTAGTTCAGGATCTAATTCAGGATAATTGGGACGACACTTTATTTGGTGATTCCTTAGATGAATTTGATGAGACAATTCTCTTAAGTCAGTTAGATGACCAAACTGTTGAACTAGAAGAAACTCTCGAGTACTTTAAAGACTCTACAGACCCTGAAATTCAAGCCATAGTGCTAGGTCTTACGGAGAGTAATGTTGACCCTAAGTTTGGGGATAGTGCACTAGAAGAAGCTCTTGAGTATTTTAAAGACTCCGAGGATCCAGAAATTCAAGCAATAGTTAGAGGTTTGTCTGAGAATACTGATTACTCTAAGTTTGGGGGTAGTGATGGTAAAATATCCCTAGTAGAAGTCCCTGACTTGGGAATCGAGCCTAGTATACATGAGGTATTACCTGAGTCCCTTCCGACTCTCAACCTCGATCCTCCCGATACTCGTCCGGGGAGGAAATCCAGCAACTAAAAACCCATAGTTCAGAAGAATCTATTTGTCAAGACACTCATATGAAGCCCAAGTGGGCACCACAGAAAAACCCAGTTGTCTTGCAGGAAACCTTGGATGAGGATGTGCTCTATCTGTTAATTTTTCTGATTTGGTGCATTTGTCTTATAATTGTGGCAGTTTTATTTGATTTTGTTGACCCACAGTTGTTTCGACTATTGATATATGATTCGAAAGGTAATTAGCCATTTCGTGGTATTATACGTCTGGTTGAAGACTTTAAATTTAGCACTTCTTGGGAGGTAACCCATGCTCATGCAACACGGTAATATCTTTCCTTAACTCTTTTGCTTCAAATGGTAACAGTTTCTCCTTGTTCATGCTTTTAATTTCATCTTTAGAACATTGAGGACAATGTTAGATTTAAGTTTGGGGGTGTGGGAGAAACTTTTTAGTTGCAATAAATAAACTCCAGAGCCTAGAAATTTATGTTTACTAAGGATGGCACTAACCAATCTAAGTGGATGGAAGCATTTTGGTTGTAGGAGTTGAGGAACCAATTTGATTAGATGGAAACATCTAAAGAGTATATTCATAAAAGCACAGAGCTCAGGTGTTAGAAATAACATGATAGTTTCACCATATCTCGTTGAGTCCTTTTCACTTCTGTTTTTATTTTGTTTTGTTTTTAAACTATGTTTCTCTAAGTGATTCGGTGGGGCTCACGATTCAAGTTGTTACCAATGCCAAGGTGAATTAGAGTGATTGAGATATTAAAAAAAAAAATTAAAAAAATTAAAAAAAAAAAAAAAAGAGACCAGACCATCTGACCAACCGGAATAAATTCAATAAAGTCGACCACTGGAACCCTTGTATATGCCAGTTGTGTTGACCTAGAGTCAGGATTATTGACCACTTTGGTTCCCTTGTATATGCCAGTGTGTTGATATTAGTCAGACTAGTATCTCAGTCCATTAGGATAGGTTCATTTTGGCGGAGGCCTTCAGACAGATATGGGAAACACCATTCACTTAGTTAACATCAAAACCATCTATGTTTTTCTATATCCATCTCTTAATCTATCCATGTGATTTGTTGACTCCAGATAGTGATGTCCATAGTGAAACTATCTTAGTAGAGCTCTGTGACTTATATATGAATTTTAGTATGCTTGAGTGCAAACTCGTGTACAACAATTGGAATTTCGCATCAGGGTACTTCCTCCTGTAGTCAATAAGTATGCCAACTAAGGAGATTATTTAGTGCCTTCCAAGGTTCTGCCTAGATAGCTAGGGTCTGGAGTAAAGGTTTTGTGGGTACACCTCTGGTAAACCCTCCCGAGACTATAACTCGGCCACTAGGGCCACCTAGGGGTTTAAAGGCTTATTGCATACGCTAAATGCAATCGACGATGCCTCGCGACAGGTGAGTTAGGATTTTATTTAGTTTGCTCGAGGACTAGCAAATAATAAGTTTGGGGGTATTTGATAGACGCATTTATGTGTCTATTTTAGTCTCAATTCTCTGTAATGTTAGTACTCGATTTTGCGCTTATTTTGGTATTTTATGTCTTTGTAGGTGTTTTTGGAGAAATAAGCTTTATGCGGTGAAATTGGCTCGAAAAGTGGTTTTTGCGCTCGTGGGAGAAAATTACTATACAGACCCCCATTTTGGATAAGGGGCACCTCAATTACTAAGGGGCGTCCAGTTCATAAGGGCTATGCTCTTTACTACTCACCACCACATGCTATTCGCACTCCAGGAACAGATAGGGGCACTCCATCCCCTACCTTTCAAATAACGTTTTGGCGGGAAATATGGCAGCAAAGAATGGAGTTTAGGGTTCGAGTTTTGGAGGTCTTCTGAAGAGATTCAATGGCTAAATTTGATGGGATGGACTTGTTAGAGCGTAACAGGGTTGGTAAGAGTATTTGATCGATTGGATTGGGTCAGATAACCGAGTTTGGATGTAAACAGAAGTGGAGTTTCACGGGCATCTTTATTTGGTAATAGAAGGAGATTTGCTCGGACTTTCTCTCTGGTTCGATTTGGTTTAGCCCTGTTAACGTAAAACAGGGCTCGTATGTGCTTGAGACTCGGTAAAAAGGGAAAGTTTGTTATCAGGGAAACAAAATACTATCTCGAGTTTTACCGAGATAAATATGGAAGCTACGTGAGAAATAAGGGAAGATATATTATCAGATTCTATTGTATCCAAATGAGAGGAGATTTTTGCAAAAAGAACCGCATGAAGAGATTTGACGAGATATAATCGTGACTTCCGGTGAAAGAAAGGCCGAGACTTTGGGAGAAGAAAAGGGAAGATTTTCTCGCGATTTGATTGGCCTGTTGGATATATAAAGGCTTGTTTAAGAGGCAAGAAGGTGGTCGGAGAGTTTGGGGTCGATTGGAGACTTTGAGAGGAGTTTTGGGGTAGAGCAGAAGCTGCAGAGCGAAGAAAGAAAGTTGCAGACGAGCTCTGCACTTTCAGGGAAGAAGACGAAGGTGAAGAACATTGAACCAACAGAAGCCGTCGCAGAAGCAGTCTCAGAAACCACGACAGTGTTAACACACTATCGTTCTTCAGGCAGACTTATTTCTTTTGTAACGGTGACGTCTGTAACACTATTACAGCGTTGCGAAATTCTGTTTTTCATATATATCTTCAATAAAAACACCTTTTGAGCCATGTTTCTATCTTTTGGGTGTGTTTTGAGCATGAGGAGCTAAACCCCAACACTGGGATGACGGAGGAAGCCAAGTTCACAATTGTTTGGTAACTATAATTGATTCTTATGACTTTTTGCATTGATTGTTAATCGATTTATGATTTTTATTGATTATTTGTGATTTTGTTTGATAGTGTATGCTTAGTCTAAGAACTCTTGATGCACTATGCTTACGATTTACATCTAATGCTTTATAAAATCTACTTTTGGCAAAGAAATAGAGTCTAGAAAAGAGCTAAAATTGTTATGAATATTTGTATGAACCAATTGATTGTGAAGTTTGGTGGAATCCTGAGTCCCAGTAATTCTCAACGTTGTTAAAACCTTTTCTTTGTTTTTAGTATTTTTGTTTAGTAAGTCCTAAAATCAAAATCTTTTAAAAAAAGTCCGAGCGAACGATACTCGTATACTTACCACTTGTAAAACTGCAATCAGACTGATGTGCTTTATTCGTTCACCTTTGATAAATCCTTCCTTTAGTTGTGCAATGCAAGCAGTATTGTCTTCGTATAATATTGTTGTTGAATCTTTAGTTGAAGGAAGTCCACATGATTCTTGAATATGATGTATTACTGACCTTAACCAGACGCTCTTACTGATTTCTTCATGGATTTCTATTAGTTCAGAATGATTTGTAGATGTACCTGAAATTGTTTGCTTCACTGACCGCCAAGATATAGCTATGTCTCCATAATTAAACAAATACCAAATTTGTGATCGTCCTTTGTGTGGATCTGAAAGATAACCTGCATCTGCGTACCCAATTAGTTTTGACTTAGATTCATAAGGGTAAAATAAACCTAAATCAATAGTGCCACTAAGATAACGTAATAAGTGCTTGATTCCATTCTAGTGTCTTCGAGTTGGAGCAGAACTATATCTAGCTGACAAATTAATTGAAAAAGCAATATTTGGCCTTGTGCAATTTGCAAGATACATAAGAGAACCAATTGCACTTAGATATGGCACTTCCGGACGAAGAAGTTCTTCACCATCTTCTTTAGGCCGAAATGGGTCTTTATTCACGTCAAGTGATCTCACAACCATATGGGAACTCAGTGGATGTGTTTTGTCCATATAAAATCGTTTTAAGACTTTTTCTATATAAGTAAATTGATGGACAAATATCCCATTTGAGACATGCTCAATTTTTAAACCAAGACAATACTTAGTTTTACCAAGATCTTTCATCTCATATTCCTTCTGCAAGTAAGCAGCGGTTTCAGTGAGTTCTTTTAGAGTTCCAACAAGATTTAAATCGTCAACGTATACTGCAATAATAGCAAACCCAGAATTGGATTTTTGAATGAAAACACATGGACAAATAGCATTATTAGTATATCCCTCTCTCAGTAAATATTCACTAAGGCGATTATACCACATTCTTCCAGATTGCTTTAGTCCATATAGACCTCTTTGAAGTTTTATTGACTATACACTACGATCTTTGGACTTGTCTGCTTCAGGCATACGAAATCCCTCGGGAAGTTTCATATAAATGTCACTATCAAGTGACCCATAAAGATAAACTGTAACTACATCCATAAGACGCATTTCAAGCTTTTCTGAAGCTGTCAAACTAATAAGAAACCGGAATGTGATGGCATCCATCACAGGAGAATAAGTTTCTTGATAATCAATACTTGGTCTTTGTGAAAAACCTTGCGCAACGAGTCGAGCTTTATATCTCACAATTTAATTTTTTCTCGTTAAGTTTTCGTACGAATACCCATTTGTATCCGACAACTTTTACATTTTCAGGAGTTACAACAATAGGACCAAGAACTCCACGTTTTACTAATGAGTTGTACTCTGCTTGGATTGCAACCTCCAACTTAGGCCAATCTTTTCTACGACGTTATTCTTCGATAGATTGTGGTTCAGGATCATCAATATTTTCAATGATATCCAAAGCAACTGTAAAAGAAAATTTACTATAAGGAATAATTGTATTCCTATCCTAGTTTTGTCTTGTACCAACATAGTTTATAAAGATCTCATTGTTTTGAGGTACATGTGCCTCTTCAGGTGCAACTTGTGTATCAGTATTTGATTGATCAATCAATTTTTCAGAGAGATTGGCTTTTTCCGGAATGCCAACTACTAATCTATTTTTCCGCGGAACTAAATCCTTTGCACCAAGAGGTCTTCCACGCTTCAAGCGTACCGTGGAATGATTATCATGATGTCCTTCTAAGATACTTACTCGTACATCAGTATTTGCAGCAGGAATATGTGATTTTGTTATCCTACATATATCAGTAAATGCATCAGGCATTTGGTTTTCAATATTTTGCAAATGTATAATTCTTTGAACCTCAAGTTCACATTTTTTTGTACGAGGATCAAAGTGGGATAATGATGGTGTATTCTATAAAATTTAACGGCGTTCCTCAAGCTTTGGCTTATCTCCCCCTAACGACGGGAAATTTGATTCATCAAATTGGCAATCAGCAAATCTTGCTTTAAAAACATCTCATGTTTGAGGTTCTAAATACCGAATAATAGATGGAGAGTCATAGCCAACATATATGCCGAGTCTACGTTGAGGACCCATTTTCGCTCTATACTAACTGTGTTAGGGTTTTAATGTGGGATTTTTTGGGAAAGGTTTAGAATATCTTCAGGAGCGTACAATGCCTGACCCAAATTGATATCTATCATGTTCTCTGAAAGCTTGAAATGAAATTGAAATTGAAATTTCTTACGAAGAAAAAGATACAGGTTTGGATTTTTATTTCTCTTGGGGTACAAGAATTTAACGGGTTTGATGGGGGTATGTAAATAAGTTTTGGGGGCAAACAGATAAAGGGGTACCGTTAGTGTTTCTAGGGGTATATACAAGAAAACCCTTCATCAATATACAGAGCCTAAGATTTTTTTTTTTTTTTTTTTTTTTTTTTTTTGGAAAAGGAGGCGTACCTCAGTCACATTACGATAATAACCGGATAAACTACCGGAACTGTTACAAAAGTATTTGTTATAATTAACAGAGTTACATAGTGGCCGAGAAAAGACCAAGGATTAACCGGAATCTGACCAGAATAACTAAATAGCCTTACCACCACCGGATTAATCTGGAAAGATGAAGAATCCATTTCAATCAATGATGCCACTGTAAAAAACAATGGGTTTTTACCGAAAATACATCGGAAGTTTCTCCTAACACTGCAACCGGATTGCACCTAACCATTAGATGGTTATCTTCGATAAACGGCGCCGCTGCAAAAAACAGGGGTAGATTGGTTTGATTTTTATCACCATCATAAAGATCAACCCTTTTTGAGAAGAGGATAGATATATTGTCTTCTTGTTGTTGTTGTTGTTGTTTCTGTTGTGTCTTCTGTGTCTTAGTTGTTGTTGTTGTGATGGTTTCTTGGTGAGGAGAAGTGAAGCGGATCGGAGATGAAACCCCGATATACTCACTAATACTATCAAAGATTAAGAAATCCATAGATTCCATGCTACTACTATTGAAATTTAACATAAAGTAACAAATAAAGCTCCCAAATATATTAAAAAAAAAAGGAAAACAAATTAAAGATTATCTTGAAATAGATCGACATAAAGGAGATTCAGAACTTGGCAGTGGATGGGATTGACCTGCTCAAATCCGCTCCAATAGAGCCGATTTGAGCAGAAACGAAATTATGCGGCTAGGATTTTAATTTTCTCAGAGAAGAGAGAGACCTAAGGCTTTGAGTATGGAGTTTTTTCAAACTTGATAGAGCCTAGGATGTTAGGAGCCTTAAAGAGAATTATTAAAGTAAAATATTGCAAACCAAAAATGGAAACTCAGTTTGTGTAAAATAACTTTCAAAAAAAAAAAAACAACTAAATTTCCATTCTTTTTCCCTATTTGTTTTCCGTTGAATTTAAATAAATATTGTTGTAGGTTAAACAATAATTAAGAGAAAAAAAATATAATAGCAACAAAAAAAATAGTAAATAAAAAGTGAAAGAGAGATTGCAAAAGATTTCAAACCAAAAATGGAAACTCAATTTATGTAAAGTAACTTTCAAACAGAAACTGAGTTTCCGTGTCCTATCACTTAGCTTTAGTCAACATCATATTTGATTAACTCTTTAGACTAACGAAGAGAAAACGAAGCAAAGGACCACAATATTGGATTTACATACAATTAATCTATAGTGAAGCAAAATTCGTTACCACTATGCTTGGCCTTGTAAAAGAAGTGAACTTGGAGATTTTTTTTTTTTTTTTTTTTTTTTTTTTTTTTTTTGAATTAACAATGAATAATCATATAAACTATAAATTGAGATCCAAAATAAATAAAAATATAATAACATAAATTCCTAAGTATTAAATTGGAGCCGTCATTCAACCAAATACTTTACAAGTTAGAACTCATAAATCTTTTAAACAAACTTGTGGCGAAATCATTGGGAAGTGATTGTGTGGTGAATCTTGAACGACTCGAACATCAACTCAGAGAAAATTCTAAAACAAACAATGGCTGAAGACATCAAAGTTCAGACTACACCAGCTATTTTCTGAAATAGAGAAAGAAGAAAAATTTATGCAGGAGCGCAAGGAACTCCTTCCAAGGTTATGGAAAAAACTATCCCATTTGTAGTGACAGCTAAAACTGACACAAGTTAAAAATAAGGCATCCGAGCTGGATTTCATCTCAGATCTATTGATTAATTGATTTCCAACAAGTAGACTCAAATCAATTTCCTCAACCATCTCATTTCCAAATCAGTTTACTCTCAACTCCTCGAACAACAGATGATATGCCCTATAACATGTTAACATAAGAACCTACACCTTAATTTAGTCCCTTTTTTGCTCGCGTTAATTCCGGGGGATTTATAGATGAATGAAATGTTTGTTAGTTTGTTCATATTCGCAAGGTAATCAATTGTATTTAGTTCCACTAAATTAGCATTAGGAACCAACGAAATCATAATACATGTATCCTTAACTAAAAGAACTTGGGCACACCACTCTCGTTTTGACGTGAGTATTATTTTATTATTACATGTAGAGCTAAACTCTTGGCAAACCGATTTGACTTAACCGATGTCCTGGGAAAATGAGTCATTTGTCCAAAATCCATAAAGTATGAAAGAGGGGGCGGAATCAGGAATTTTAGAGAAGGGTGCAAGAAACAATTACTACCAAAAATAATTTCTCTAAATCAAAATAAATATTATAATCAACAAATAGTGACTGATAGCATATAAATAACAACATACAAGGCGCAACCTGCCAACCTTGACCATCAAGAGGTCTTGGATGGGGATATATGTTTCATTTTGTTCTACAACACACAAGGTGCAACTCCATCCAGCAAAAGGTCTTGTTTTGATCATTCCATGGTTCGAAACTTCTGAATCCAATTCAATATTCCAACCAAAGAAATTAAGTTGTATTAAATGTTGACAACCAGAAATCATAGGTGACCACTAAACAAGAATTCATACTTAGAGCACTTCTGATGGAATCAACAAACTTGAAGTTTGTTGATTTTGATCCCACTATGGACTCAACAAACATGACAAATGGATGTTCAAATCAACAAATTTGTTCATTTGTTCATTGAGTTGGAGGATATAGCGCGCGCTTAATGATAGGCCAGGCGATCGTGCCACAATCGCTGGAGCTGGAAGGAAGAACGCTGGAGTTGGAAGGAAATACTCCAGCGTTTGAAGCAAAAACGCTCCCTTATTTTCTCTCTCCCAAACCCGGTTATTTAGGGTTTATTTTTCTTATAATATAGAAGAAGAGAACAAGAGACACAAAATAGAGGGGAAGAAGAAAGAGAAATTCTCATTAATATGTGTATAGAATACAATGTTTAAGCCTCTATTTATATGAATAGAAGACTCGGTGTCCAAGATATGTAAACCCTAAACTTAGAAACGAAGGGCATCTTAGTAAATAAATAATGGTTTATAATATTCCCCCTGATGACCGCTGTGGCTAAGTCATTAAAAGCATACCAGGAAAAGTCAAAAGAGAAAAACCTGAAATTGCATAAGCATGTAAAAACTCAGACAGTGTTGGACACGCATATGTTTCCTCATTAAAACCTTGACAAGGAAAACCCAGTGGGACAAAACCTTGACTAAGGAAAAAGAGTACAACGCGTTACGTCCAGTAAAATGTTCCTTGTATGATGGTGCTCCCCCTGATGAGTACTTCAGTTAAATCTTGGCTTGCAAATGTTTGAGTCGACACTTTCCAATTTCGATAAACGAATTTCTTGAGTGCTGGAGATAGAAATGCTTTCATGAGAAATCTGCCATTGATGAAGTCTTCTTGTGTTAGTCTTCTAATAGTGGTGTTCTCGAGTCTTCATGTTTCTGTCAATACATTAAGTACTTGAGTCTTAGATTGTTAATTTCTTAAAGATGATTTGCAGAAATAGTTGATGTAGTTTCTTCAACAAAGTGCCAAGATATGAATACCTTATCATACGTGAACAAAAATCGTATTTGTGAGAGAAGGAAATCCAAATTCTTAGGAGATGATTAAGTTGATTTGGTTAATCAAATGTGGGCATCCACTAAACAACCAAAATTGATACAACTCCCCCTTGGATGACCATCATCTTGAATTAAATTGCCTCACTAAAACCTTGCCAATAAAACCCAATGGGAAAAAAAATTTGGACGAAGGAAAAAGAGCACAAATATCAACATTTTACACAAAATAAAATAAGTAAATGTCAACAAGATGTTGCCTCGTTAAAACCTTGTCAATAAAACCCTTAAATCGTTTAGAACGAAAATATTTCTCGTAGAACGCACTATGACAACACTAGCTTGTAATTAACCGGCTTGGAAATTTTAAGGTGTTAAGTCTTGGATCCAAAATTGCGTCAATCGAGAAATATACCAATCTAATTTGGATTATATTCCAACCAATCACATATGTCAATATTCCTCTGCAGAGGGGTTCACAACCACCATCAATATTCGACCATATTTAGCTTTTCACGATCCCACAAAATTTTCCAGTGCATGCATATCTTGAAAAAAAAAAATTCAATCAACTGATACCAGCGCTGATAGACGCATTCATGTGTCTAATTTGTCCTCAATGTTTCGTATTGTTAGTACTCGTTTTTGTTCTTATTATGGTGTTTTGTGTGTTTGTAGGTATTTTTGGGAAATAAACATTTTTTGGAAAATTCGGCTCGAAAAATTACCCGGGACCCTCGGAGGAGATTTGCTAAACGGACCCCTACTTTGGATAAGGGGCACCTTCTTCACTATTTACACCCCAGTGCGCCACCTGCTAGTCGCACCCCCAGTTTGGATAGGGGGCACCATCTTCTTCCACGTTTGAAATACAGAATTTGGCGGGAAAAGATTAACTCCACTGCGTACTTCCAGTCTCAATTTATTTCGTGAGATTTGCTTGGGTATCTCCTGTTACACTTAAACAGGGAAGGGGTGAGTCATAGGTTCAAGAAAGGAAACATATTTTCGATGATTTGAGAAAACAGAGAAGGTGGAGTATTCTCGGGTTTGTTTGAGGTTATGTGTGAAGGTTACGTGGATATATATTCACTGCACGAGTTCTACTAAATCCTAAAGAGTTTTACGCCTGGTTTGAGTGTGTGAGCATCAATCATAAGCGTGTCGGAGTTAAAATACGGAAGAAATCCCGTGACATGCATGGAGAATATCCTTGAGTAATTGCCGAGATTTTTTGGAGTTATGAAGCTTTGTTCTCGGTTCAAACGAGTATATAAATAGTGGTCGGAGTTCATAGAAGGGATAGAGAGTTCGGGGAGCGTTACAGAGCGTAGAAATCGAGTTGCAGATAATTCTGCTGCTGCTGCGAAGGAAGAACACGAAGAACTTTGACGCACACAGACCGTCGTTTTCGCTACAGTGGTAATGACTCATAGCCGTGGGTCGTAGTTCACAGGGCAGTCTTAAAGCAACAACATCATTTCATCTTTATCGTTCTTGTAACAGTGTTTGCAACAATTATAAACGTTACAAACACCCGATTTTCATTATTTTCTCCAATTCATCATCATTTGTACACCTCCTTTGAGCAATAAAAATGGATTTTGAGTGTGTTTTCAACATGATGAGCTAGAACCCATCACTGGGACGAAGGAGGAAGCTGTTTTGCACCCATGTGGTAATTCTAATTAATTCCTTTATGACTATTTGCACTATTATAATTGATTTATGATTTTTCTTGATTATTTGTGAATTCGTTAGATGTCGCATGCTTAGTCTAGGTACTTTAGATGCGCCATGCTTGTGAGTTACATATAATTCTTTATAAAATCTACCTTGACAAAGAATTAGAGTCGATGTTTGTTATTTTATGAGCTTTAATTGTCCGGAATTAATAGATGAACCGCATGAATGTGAGAATTGGTGGAATCCCGAGTCCCAGTAACGCTCTTCATATTGTGACATAAATTGTATATATTCTCTATTTTTATTATTTTTCTTTGTTAAATCCTAAAATAGATTTCAACAAGTCCGAGTGAACGACAACTCTACTTACCACTATTCTAAATTCGATCAAGCGTCCATGGGGATTATAATCTCATCATTATCAAGTGAGAAGATATTAAATTTGAGAACGTGAATCATAATTTGGTAGACTCAATTGGATCACTACATGTAGCCTCTTATAGAACGCTACTTATCTGCTAGATGTGACTGGATTTCCTCTTAAGAGGCAAAAACTTATATAAAAATAAAATGAGACATTTCACACAAATTAATAATGACAGCCTTTTTTCGATTTTTGATCATGTTGGGAGAGAAATTGATATAAATTTTAAGTTAATTAACACAAACTTCTAATAGTGTATGCTCTCCCCCTGATCATAGTGGAATTTTCTTTTTATCTCATATACGAAAACTTCAAGTTTCGTAAAGTATTATCCGATTAATTCAAGATATATACTCATTACGGAATATGTCTTTCGTCATATTTACCATCAACCATGGATTACTTTTGGAACACAAACAAATATAAAATAAAGTGATGTGTCAAAAACCAAAAGCATTGAAGATATGCAAACAAATCTCCAAAATAAAACTAAAATCGTGGCCTATGGGGCCGATAGGATAAACATTCACTTTAGAATGAAATTATAGACACGTTCTTTATCAAAATAAAATCAAATTAATATAGTCACTATAAGGACTAATGATATTGGCTAATCAAGACGGGTGCGCACCCTTTGATATTTAGTGTCCAATTCCAACTACAAATGGAACAACTTTAAAAAAAAAATTGGAGAATAATACAAGGAAGAGAAAAAATTGCTAAATATCCCTCAGGAATGCAGCAATTCTCCGTTTCATTGATGTTTTCAATTGTGAATACATGATAACGACATCTCATCCTTCTAGGATTTACAATGAGATTGATCCTTCTAGGATTTACAAAGAAACCAATCTCAATTGGCTTATATGATTCTTTTTAAAAAATATATAAATCTTGTCGTTATCAACTTTGAAAAAAAAATCCATTATGTGGTCGAAAAATTCACTCCATTCTGGAAAAAATTTAAAAAATATGGAAGTGATGGAGAAAATTATCATCAATTAGTTTATACGATTTATCAAAATCTCGTATATACATGATAAAAAAAATATTGTCGTTTTAGTCATCGCAAATTAAAAAAAATCCACTTTCGTGGTCGATGTATGTTTTCTTGTAAATAAATAGAAACCATATACATGATCCTTGGCTAACGGACAAGAATACCAAATTTAATTGGCCGTAGGTTTTTCAACCATGCATGTGATTTAATACCGTAAAGGTAGCTAAATTCGCGATGACACCAATTTTTGGTGATTACAATTTCATTAAAGGAATAGAAATTGTAAACCATCGTTTGATGGATTTTTTTTTTCTCCAAGAAAAAATAAGAGAAGACAGGTAAATCAACTTATTTAAAAAGAAAATTGATTACCCACATCCCATAAGCATAATCCATGTCTTTATATAGGATTAATCAATGGATTTTAACCACACCCAAAATAAATTTAAAGAACTTCGAGAATAACCGCGATTAAATTCTCTTAATTGGGATTAAGATGTTATAATACACCCTTCAAAAACCCTTTTGGGATTAGCCAATGGTTTATGATTGTACCCGAAAATAAGTTCGGGAATTACAATAATTATATTCTCACTGGTGGGCATGTGAGGATATATATTTTTTTTTGAAGCATATATATTTTTATTAAAGAAGTTAAATTACAACTTGTCGTGGGTATGTGATACCCACTTGAGTCTTGGAATAAAATGTGACTGATAAAGGATGGGATTGCCTGGTCCCATATTTTGGTTGAATAATTTCCTGCTTGGCTTCCATCCGCCGCATGGTTTGCTAATCCGTCTGCCGCTTGATTTTCTTCCCTGTAGTTGATTTGTATAGCGACTTGTGGGATTTGCCTTAGTCTCCTTTTTATTTCTTCAATCATTCTTGCTATGTACCAAGGTGGCGAGGCGGTTGATGTGATGAAACATAGTAGGTTCTCCGAGTCTGTTTCAAAAGGGATTCTAGGCCATTGTCTCTTTGATGTTGTTCTTGAATCCAATAGTAAGGCCCAGGTTTCTGCAGTTAGTGCTGTCGTAATTCCTAGAGGTTGAGCCATAGCTATTAAAATTCGTGCATCCGAGTCTCTACAGACGAATCCGGCTCCTGCAAATCCTGGGTGGCCTCTAGCTGCTCCATCCATGTTAATCTTAATTCATTTGATATTTGGAGTGGACCAACCTACCGCTATTGTTGTTATTCTTTTATCTGTTATCGGGTGGTTGAAAGTTGGTGTATATCCTGGAATGATCGGTGGTGACGCGTGCAGTGCCCAAAAATATTCTTGTTGTAGTTTTTGTGCCCAGGTTACGATCTCTTCTGAAGTTGTTTGTTTTTGTTGGTAAATTAGATCATTTCTGGATAGCCAAAGGGTCCAGAATAGAAAACAGAATGAGGAGATTATAAAAGCTGATGTTGGATTATTCAGGATTTGGGATATGGTTGTTTGCGGAGTTAAGGTGAAAGTCGGGGTAGGGTTGGTGTTTGGTGCGTTTGAAATTTGATTGAATAATATGTTCCAGGACGAAGCCGCCGTCGGACAATGAATTAAAAGGTGGGATGCTAATTCCGAATTGGTATTTCATCTTGGGCATATGTTTGAGTTGGTCAAATGGATTCGATGCAAGAGAGAGAAGGTCGGTAGTCCTTCATTGGTGGCTTTCCACAAGAAAAGCCGAATTTTTGGTGGACATGGTAAGGTCCATAAGAATTTGGTAGGTGGTAGAGGTGTATGGGTTGGTTGACCATGGGTTAGGCATCTGTATCCTGAAGATGTGGTGTAGTTTCCAGTTTTGGAGTGTGGCCAGATAATTTTATCTGGGGTATTGTTTTGGGGAAGGTGGATGTTGATGATTTTCTAAATAGTTGGGTTGGGAAAGGTGTTCAATTTGTCATGGTTCCAGGAGTGGGATATTGGGTCTATGATATCTCTGCTACCATTTGGATTGGGTAGCATTGTGTTGGATCTATATTGGGATAGTGTGGGATCCAATTAGCTTCTATCGGAGTTGATAAACCATTTCCAATGGTAGGGATAATTGATGCGAGTTGTCTCCATTGAGGATTGGAAGAGGAGGGATTGGAAACGTTTCCTTATAGAATTAGTTGTTCATTAAGGTATTTTGCACCGAATAGACTTTCGCAGATGGAGTGAGGTTGTTCATGCAAATTCCATATTCTCTTCATGAGAAGGGCTATATTATGATCACTGCTTTTCCTTATTCCTAATCCTCCTTCGGCTAATGGTTTTGTTGCTTTACCCCATCCTATAGGGTGTACTTTTTTGATTGTTGAATCGTGTCCCCGAAGAAATTCCTGGTTATACGATCTATTTGTTTGTGTATATTTTGGGGAAGGTTTTGTGTTTGCATTATGTGATTTGTGGTTGGGGTTAGGGAGGTTTTTATGAGAACAAGTCTTCCTGCCGTAGTTAGGCATTTTGTCATCCATCCTTTTGCTTTTCTGGCTAATCTTTGTAGGAGAGGAGTGAAGGTTTGATTTGAAGCTCTTCCTTGTTTAAAATGTATGCCTAGATATGTTGGTGGTTTTGATGTGGTCGGCATATTAAAGAGTTGTTGAAGATTGTTTATTTTGATTGGGTCTAAATTAGGGTGATGGATGATTACAGATTTGGCAGTATTAATTACCTGCCCCGCAGATGATCTATAGGCCTGGAGTAGGGTTTTAAGGTGTTGGTTACTCTGATTTGATGCTTTATATGTGATCAAAAGATCATCTGCATACATAAGATGGATAATGGGAGGTGCTTTTTGTGATATGTTAAGTCCTGGAACTAGTTTTTTGTTTTGAAGGTTTCCCAGGTTTGTGGATAGGATTTCGGCACATATGATAAAAATATAGGACGATAGTGGGTCTCCTTGTCTGATGCCTCTACTTGGGGTTATGTGATGAGTGCCAAATATTGCATAATTATACACCTTTTTATTGGCACTTTAATCATCTTTTGTGCTCATAAATCAGATATTATCCCAGATTCTGAGTTTTCCTTGTTTTCGAGAATAAATATTTGTACTAATTAATTTTGTGTTTTTAGGTACTAAATAAAGCTCGGAGAAATTGAGGAGCCAAAAGAGCGAATAATTGGAGACAAGCATCTATGGAGCAGAGAGCCAAAGCCCGCGCGCGAATCAGTTGCAACCCAACAAGGAAGACATGGGCTAGAGCTACCCGTGACCCGGATCCGAACCCGCTCATCCCGAGCCGTTGAGATCGCTTCTAGCTACATCCTACGGTCGCTCCATCACTTACATCCTTTCTTGATGCCTCCGCTTTACACCAAATTGCACCGAGTCGCCTTCAGCCTTTCAGATATTCCTCAGCGAAATCCAACGGTCGCTCCGTCTCTTCCATCAACCCTCGATGCCTCCGCTCTACAGTGAATCCACCTAACCCTATACCCATCGACTACACCACATTTTCATCTTTGTCTTCTCTTTCTTCTCCATACCTCCCTCAGAGAAACCATCCCCAACCATACCTCCACCTCCTTCTTCCCACGCCCATGACAGAGCTCCATCATCATCTCCATCCCCTTCTTCTGTCACAACAACTCCTCTAGCTTCTTCTCCGCCACCCTTGCATCAATTATCTCTTTCATAGCTTCTCATCAACCTAGAAGCTAGGTTAGAGATGATTGAAGCTAGGGTTTTCATCAACCACCCCGCATGGTCGATTCAGAGGAAGACAAGGCGCAAATCAGGTTTGGGTTTGTGTGTAACAAAGTTTGAATGATTGTGAAGAGTATATATTGATGTTTTGAGGAAGAAGAGAGGTAGTTGATGTCTTAGAGTTCATGTTTTAGGGTTTTGAATTCTCGCAACTTTAATTTGAATTGTGTTTTTACTCTTACATCATGTTCTAAGTAATTAAGCTAGGGTGTAATGAAACCCTACGATTTACATATGAAGCAAGTAAATTATCAAGTTGTTCTTAATGTTTTTATTGCTTAGGAAAGTAGTGATTTAGTGAGTGAACCACTTTTCGTGATCACCGGTATCGTAATAAGACCCGGTGATGCTAGGGGTAGTCAAGGTGAATTAGGTTATCTTCTATCCAACTAAGGTCTTCAAGGGAAGACAATAGAACAAGGTGAAAATTCACATTGCATTTAGTACAAGATCGAGGGTGGAGTTAAACACCCTAGTGCCACAACAACATTAGTTCCAACACCCGTATTCATCATTGCCTTAGTTTAGATTCAAACAACATCAACCTAGTCGTATCGACACACAACAACCCATTTGTGCTACATTATCATCGAGAATCAATAGTGAGCGTTAGATTAGCTTAACAAGACACACCACTTCTCTGTGGGATCGACTGTGCTTGCCACGCCTCCAATAGGCCTCGTGCACTTTGCAGAAGACGTAGGAAAATACACATTTAAGCTCCTACCAAGTTTTTGGCGCCGTCTGCCGGATTTGGTAGTGTGCCCCGATTTTCTTTCACTTGCTTTATCGATTTTCAGTCTCTCCGTTGTATATATGCTTTACAATCTGTGCTCTTGGCACCGATTTGTTGTAACTTAGCTTAACTCTTAGCTTTTTCATTATCATTTTTACATTAGCCTCATCTCATTGCCTGCCATAGCATCTGTAGCTTAACTCTTAGCTTAATTCACTTGCATTTGCATTTATCATTCCCTGTAACTTGGTCTGCCCTGAACAGATAACCAAGTACAGTGGCTGCTTTTCACATTGCAAGTAGTGCTTTCTTGTCTTGATTATACAGTTTTGAGAACTGAGATTTTTGTGTTGAGCTAGCGGGTACTCTTGGAGCAACCGAGCAAGACTCAAGGAAAGAACAAAGAAGCTGAATTGAGGTGGAATTGCCTAAACCCAGTTTTTATACTGGTGGTAATGTGTTTCTATCCTTGCTTACATAACTGATGTAGCATGCTTGCTTGTTGAATGGTATGTTGAAGCACACCTTGAGTCATTGCTCGTGAGTTTGTAACCTTGCTAGCCCCCTCGAAGCTGCAAGTGTGAGCCGGTGAGCAATTGAGCAAGATTCGAGCTGTCTTTGTGTAACATGAGCATAATTGCCTGCCCTGTGAGCTCTGCAATTGTTAGTATCCATGATCTTTTGAATTGCCCTGTGCCTCTTACCTTTTTCCCTTGCATGCTCTGTTGGCTTGTCTTGTGTGTCAATCCTGAGCTTGGCTGTAACCAGCAGACCTGCCCCTTTTGCATGATAAGTTAGATACTTTTCTGAGCTTATTGTCAACTTTATCTGTGCATAACTGGAAATAGACCTTGAATTTGTGCATGTTGTAAAGTGCAAACTAAGCTTATTTTTGACTCACCATGACCATCCAGTATAGCAATAATCTTAAAATTATGCTCTTGCTTTAGCTATATCTGTGTACCTGCATGATCTTGTGGTACCTGAGTGAGTTGTTGAATAGAATAGCATTAGCATCAACTTGTTAATTTTCAAAATACACACCCTGGCACATGCTTCACCATTGAGTGAGCACATCCCAGTCCCCTTGCACCATACACAGTTTCTTTTTACTCATCCCCTGTGCTGTGATCTGCACAAACATGACAAGCTGTGCTGTGTAGTCACCAGCTGTGCTGTGTATAAGTGTAACTTGTGCTGAGTATAGACCAGCCTGCACAACCACTAGGCTGTATCATTCTGCGTGAAATTGTGAATTTGTTCTACTCTGTGCACATAATCAAGTTGTGTTGTGTACAAGTTGAGCTTCCTTGAGTTGTCCTTGCTCTGTGCAACTCAAATTTGTGCTGAAACCCTGCACAAAATCCTAACCAGCTGCAACAAGAATCCAGTACTGTGTTGATAGCACAAGTTCCACTGGGCTGTGCCCTTAACACTAAACTTTCAGCCCACAACCTTGGCTGTACCTTTTCATCCAACAACTGGGCTCTACTACCTGCAACATCAGCTGAAGCTCACCCACTAGGCTTTGCACCTGCCTGAAGCCCACCTAAGCAGAGTTGCTGGGCTGTACATTTCACCCAACCTGGGCCGTGCAAACAGACTGAACCCACATAACCAAACTGAAACCCATCTATTCAGTTGGGCTTCATAACTTCAAAAAGCCATCTTTTGGGCTTGAGTCTTGTGTTAG
>JAJJWW010002535.1:0-16278 GCA_023531295.1 Papaver armeniacum
TGATCGATCACCCAACGGCCAGGGTTGTCCCTCCTATCGCTCTCACTACGAGACCCCCAACCGCACCCCCAACACGGCGGGACACCACGTGAATGGTCACTCTAGTCATGAGAGCACCGCCCGATGTTACTCGCCATCTTGGCAAGCCAAAGAAGACAGGGGAGGACCTAATGAGAGAATTGCAGGAGAAACTTGGCGCTGTGAGTACGAGAATCACCAGCTCGCAATAGAGAACGGGGGTCGAGGGAATCATCAAGCCGAGGCGCCTCTAGCAACCACACTCCATCAAGGGACGACCCACTTCCTTCCAATGAGCCGAGGGGCCAGCACCGACCCTAATCGGCCAAGAGAAGGGTATGGACCTCCGAGGATTCTTCGGCCGACGAGGAAGCAACCAACGAGAGTACGGACGCGACCACCAAACAAAAGATCAAACGACTCGAGCGGATGGTTAAGAAACTAACTGAGACAACGAGGATGATAAGTTAGCGAAGTAATCAGTGAAGCCCGAAGACATCGTTTACTGAGTGAATTGGACCGAACACCATTTCCGCCAAAGTGCACGTTACCAATTTTCCCATCCAGTTCGATGGCACAGCGCGACTGGGAATACATCAAGATGTACGGCATGTCCTTACTACGGTGGAAGAACCACGATGTGGTCATGTGCAAATTTTTCCCCGCTAGTCTAGAAGGAGAAGCGAAGAGTTGGTTCTACACCGCCCGATAAATCCGTTTGGGAGCTATGCGGCTTTAGTGGAAACCTTTCTCAAAACATACATGCATAACAAAGATAGCTCGCCCGGAGTCGACAAGTTGTTTACCCCGGCGCAAGACTCGAGGAGCAGCTGCGGTCCTTAAACGGACAAAGATGGAGGAAGTTATGCACGGATATAGGAAAGCACCGGTCGACCATGAGATATTCGGCCGAAAACTCGCTAAGAAAGTCGGATCCCATCCGGGTAGCAATGTACACAGAGAAGCCCAAGACGCTACGGGAGATAGGAAGATGCATGAGCATTATATCGCCTGGAGGAGATCCGGGAAGGAGCGCAAGATAGGGGAGTACAAGAGGCGAGCACCGCAGAAGAAGCTACCCCGAGAGAAGCCACTGAAACGATTGAGAAAAGGCCCGGTGCTCTCACCGGAATGAAAACAAGAAAGTTTGGGTCGAGAGGGGAAAAAAGCCTCGCCACGAGCCAAGATCATATACTCCGCTCAATGCACCGTTGGAGGAAGTGTTCAAGGAGGTTGAAAATAGGAATGACATCCGTTATCCCAAGACCTGGGAATCAATTCGACGGGACAAGGAACCACCCGAGTTCTGCCATTATCACGATTCCGCGGCCATTCAACCAATGATTGTAGAGAAGTGAAAGACATCGTCCGAAGACACGATCGCGATGGATACCTACGGCATTTCGTCAAAACAACACCGTCGACACCGGCCCGAGGTCCTGAGGTCAGTACACCAAATAAGAATCAATCGCGGCGCTCGGTTCAGAATAATACCATATCGCACTCGCAACACAAGGATACGATTTAGGACCGTATCACCTCGAGGATACACAAGAGGACAGATCGGGCAGAGAAATCTTTAGCGTGGCCAAGACCCTCCCTATGGAGCCATGGATGATGCGGCTGATTACTTTCTCGGTGAAAGATGTCCCATTAAACGGGCAACACAGGGGATCCCTTAGTAATAACCCCACGATGATCGAGGAATGGGGCGTCCGCAGGATACTAATGGACAGTGGTAGTTGATCGAGGTTACATTCTATGACACTTTCAAGAGGATGGAACTATCATGACATCCCGATCCCGTCGACTTATCGGATTTCACGACTTCAACGATGCAGTGACCGGTGCCAAAGGGAGAAGTCACTCGGAGTATCGAGATTTGGGAAGGATTCCTTGACACATTGACCACCTTTTGCGTAGTCGATGTCGCCTCACCGTATGAAGCGATCTGGGCGACCATGGATCGCGGGGATCAAGGGAGTCGCCTCGGCCTACCATCGAACTGCGCTTCCTTCTTATCGCGGGGTGGTAGAGGTGCTGCGCGACCCCAGCGGCAAGACCGGTGTGTGCGAGATAGACATCCAACGAACGAGGAAAGACGGTCGAGAAACGCCAAGAAAAGAATAAGTCTAAGGAAATGGAAGCGGGAGAAATTGGAAAAGGTGATGTCGAAGCCATCGCCACCTACGAAGCAAGGCGAGACAAGGTCTTATAGCAATCACGGGAGCCGAGCAACCGTCGGCGAGCCAAAGCAAAACTTCTCGGCCCCTAGAACCAACCGGCAAGTTAATCGGGGCACCGAGGAGGAGCGAGATTGGTGAGAATAGGGTCACGCTTAACGAACGAACAGTCCCAAGAATGATAACCCTCCCGAAGGAGTACATGGATGTATTAAGCAGCAAATGCACGACATGGAAGGAATCGACCCAGAAGTTTGCTCGCACCATCTGCGGATAGACCCCAAGTTCAGGCCGATCAGACAAAAGATGAGAAGAATTGCACCCGAGCTACAACCGGCAGTGGAGGCCGAGCTGAAGAAACTGTACGCGGCAGGAATCATCCGAAAAGCCCAGTATCCGCAATGGATATCTAATATGGTGATAGTCCCCAAAAGGAATGGGGCGTCCGAATTTGCGTTGACTACAGCCGACTTTGAATAAGGCATGCCCAAAGGACGACTTCCCTCCCAAAGATCGACCGGTGGTGGAATCCATTGTCGGGTATAAGGCGATAACACTCATGGACGGTGCCGGGATATAACCAAATCCCCAGCCCCCGAAGATCAGGAGCATACATCTTTTTCACACCTAGAGGTTTGTGTTGTTACACCAAAATGCCATTCGGGCCGAGAAATGCGGAGGCGCTACATATCGAGGCTGGTGGAGGACATGTTCGAGGATAAAATACACGACACCATCAGTATCCGTGGACGATATGCTAGTCAAGAGTAAGGTAGCCGATACCCACATCGACGACCTTAGAGACATCTTCAGACCATGAGGAGGTACAAGATGAGGCAAACCCGTCCAAGTGCACCTTTTGGGTCACCTCGAGCAAGTTTCTAGGATACATAATCACCCATAAAGGGGATCAAGCAGATCGAGATAAAATCAAAGCGATAATGTAAATGCCTTCGCTCAGAATAGATTAAGGACGTGCTGGTGAACTGAAGCTTGGCGGCTCAGGACGATTCATCTCTCGATCGTCGAGACAAGTGCAAGGATTTCTTCGGGACGTTAAGGAAGGGAGAGAAGTTTAAATGGACCGAGAGTGTGAGGAAGCATTCCGAGAAAATCAAGCAACATATGGCGAGTCAAGGTGTTACAAGACCGAGCCCGAAGATATACTAACGCTATATCTCGGCAACCCGATCACGCCATCAAAAGTTGGTGTTGGTGAAGAAGGAGGAAGCGAGGAAAAGGCGGTATACTTCATAAGCAAGACCATGAACCCGGAAAAGAACTACACCGAATCGAGCAACTCATCCTAGCGCTAGTGTTTGCGACACGAAGCTCGGACATATTTCCAAACTCATAAGATTAGAGTACTTACCAAGTCCTCCATAGAGTCGGCATTTGACAACGTGTGACCGAGATCGGGCGGATCTCCAAATGGGAGCGCACAAATAAAGCAGATTGATATCTTTTTTATGAAATGAGGGCGGCGGTGAAAGCGCAGGCAGTGGCCGATTTTTTGGCGGACTTCCCCCTCAGTGACGAGGACGAAGTAGAAGACATCCCCGGAATGGAGGAAGATCGAGAAGACTCACCCGATTTGCTCGAGACATGCAACACACGATGGGAGGTTTTCGTCGGCAGGTCATCCAATAAAGAAAGGTCGGGTTTAGATTTGGTCTTCACGACACCGAAGGGCAAGAAAATGGTCCATTCCTTTAGACTTGAGTTTAAAGCAACCAACAATGTCACGAATACGAAGCGGTAATACATGCCCTACGCTTGATCGTAGAGATGGGCATCCAGAGGTCTTGACGACAAGCGACTCTCGGCTAGTTGTGCGGCAAATCAACGGGCAATATGCCATACATGACCCTTCTTAAATACCGGGAGCTGCCAATCTATCGGGCAAATACCAAGCATCAAATTCCGACACATACGCTAAAAGACAACCGGCATTCGGACGCTCGGCATATATTGCTTCCATGTTGGTAGCGCAAAGTATTGAGGGTACAGGAGTCATGAGGATCCTAATGCCTTGGTGACAGAGAACGTGGATATTCGGTGCACAAGTCGCGCAACCACTACCCGATCGTCGGCCGAAGGAATCGGAGAAAGCCGATTCAGAATACCTCGAAGCGGGAAGGTTGCCCAAGGGGGAGGCTGGGATCAACAAGATCAAGAGCAAAGCCGCAGCGTATTTAACTTAGGGATGGCACCCTATGTCAAAGTCATACACAGGACCATTGCTAAAATGCCTAAGTAAGGAGGAGGGGAGATGATCCTTAACGAATTACACTATGGGGTGCAGGAAACCACATTTCGGGCCCAGCCCTAGCGGCACTGAGCTAAAACCATGGGATACCGGGCCGTACATGAACGAGGACGCGAAGCATATGGCCACCATTTCGGCGAGTGCCGTAAAGTCGGAAGAAGATACATGCGCCTACCGTAACATTAAACTCCCGTCGACCATTTTTGGCCCCTTTGCTAAATGGGGAATCGACATCGTGGGACCACTTACACGTCGGATCGGGACAAAGGAAGTATTTAATTGTGGCCACCGATTATTTCACCAAGTGGGTTGAGGCCGCTCCGCTAAGGCACATACGGGATAAGGATGTTTTTGGTTCATCTGGAACACATCATATGCCGCTTTGGGTCCCGAAAGAATCGTCTCGACAACGGGAAACAATTGCAAGGCAAAAACATCGACCTACTATTCAACACGTACAACATCCGAAAGAGCAAGTCCACGCCCCTAAACCCCCAAAGCAACGGACAAAGCGAGATCACAAACAAGACCATCGCCGACAACATGAAGAAGAAACTCGACAGGGAATATGGGGAATGGTGTGAAGAGCTCTACAATGTCTTGTGGGCATATAGGACAACTCGCAGGAAGCAACGGACCTGTCACCCTTCATGCTAACATACGGGACCGAAGCCATCCTACCCACGGAGGCGATGATACCTACCACAAGGACCAAGCGTGGAGGCGAAACATCTCGGCGGACCTTATCTTGGCTAAACTTGACGATTTGGAAGAAACGAGAGAGATGGCCCTACAAAAGATGGAAAATTACCAACGAAGAATCCAACGGGAATATAACAAAGGTCCGCCGAGAATTCCAACCAAGGCAGCTGGTACTAAAGCTCCTACCTAGCTATGAGCGTGACAAGAAGGGCGGTAAACTTGCACCACGGTGGGGAGGACCCTACACGATAGTTGAGAAAGCCGGAGAAGGGGCATACAAGATATTGAAGCCGGACGGAAAACCCGAGCCACGGCCGTGGAACGCGACACGACTAAAGATCTACCATCCGTGAGATCGGGTAAGATATCTTGTCATCTATTTCCGTGAAAGCCGCGTGGGGTTGGAAATATGACAAGTGCGTCGAATGGTCGTTTCGAACCCGGGCGATGGCATTGTGCAAGTGCGGGCGACTTACACTAACACGGACTATTCGAACTCGGGGGCGATGGCATTGTGCAAGTGCCGAGGTAGTTCAGTTCCCGGCGGTTGGAAACCAGTGGCCGATTGTCGAGGCATGAGTACTCGACATGCGAGCGATCAACATCGCTCTCCTTGCAAGTGGCGAATCACTTGCCCAAGAAGATTAATCGATAACTTCTGGGGTATCGATCCCATAGAAACTAGGCAAGACCAACTCCCCTTCCACCAGATCTCGAAAGACGGTGATGAGATGCCTCAGTCAGGACATGGCATCGGGCCTGATGACCCTCCTTGTTGAGTGTGTTCGACCGAAAACGGCATTTGTGACTAACCCGTCTATCCATGCATAAGAAAGGATAATAACGAGGCTACGACGAAAAGCCACATACGGGCAACCCAACATAAATAAGAATAATGACATCGTAGTGTAATGAAGATCGTAGCAAGAAGAGCAAATAAACCGGCGACGCAGCACCCCATAACAAGTTATGCAAGAAGTTAACAAAGTGTTCAAACGAATTACAACCCGGGAGGAAAAGGGCAAGACAATGACCAGCGCAGCTACAAAAGACATGATCTCTTTGGAGGAAGTAGAACCCGGAGAAGCCTTCTTGGCGGCGGCATCGGCTCGCTTCTTATCAAGCACTTTGCCTTCACACCAGCTTTGACTGCGAGACGAGCTCCTCACCGAACCGCTTTCTCGGCAGCAAGATCCCACGCTATCTCGCTCCACGCCGCTTCAAAGCGGTGGCCACTCGATCGGCGAGATGAGCCTCCTTCCCTTCAAACGAATGTTCTCCTCCTCCAACGAGGCCACTTTCTTCGCTTCTATTTGCCAAGACAACAAGAACGGTCAGTCACACAACAACAAGCAACAAGATAACAACATGGAAGGCACGACACAAGGCACACCACCTTCTAACAAAGGGGCAATTATTCTAATCGACTCCTCGGACTCGGTGAGCTACACTCGAGGCAGACACCTTCCGAAGAAAGTTCTATGTATCACTGTTCATTAAACTCATTAGCGGGGCAATACTTCTTGTGATCACTCCATTCCTCCCCTCTCATCGAGAGTGGGCAGCCTGCAAACCCGACAATTGAGCACGCACCAATCCAACTCATCGAAACCTTTACGAACTCCTTAAGCTTCTCAAGAGCCTCTCGGTTTACGCTTCTCGGTGAGCGTCTCTCTCCCCAAGATCGGAGGCGATCTGCATGCGAGATCCCGAACCTGAAGTCTTAGCAGAGCCACATTGATCTTCTAGGTTATCGGCTAATAATGTTTCTCGGCCGCTATACCTTGAAGTGAGCTAAGTCCGCCCTCAAATTATCTATTTCCTTGGGAACATACTCAAACGTCTCGTACCGATAAAGTTTGGATTGAAGATCTTCAATATCGGATTCTAGACGATCAATTTTAGCATCCTTATTGACTATTCTCTGTTGTAAGTTCGAGACATGATCTCGTTCTATGTTCGCTTCCCTCTTCAATGAGCGACACCTTGTGGCAGCGTCGGCCTCCGCAATAGAAGATTCGGCTAAGCGGGGAGTACTAAACTTAGGATATTGGCACTACAAGATCAATCACAACTAGTCTGCAAAAGAAAAACGCATACCTTGGGTTTTGGCCAACTCCTTCTCCGACCCTCGAGACCGTTCACGCTCTCCCCGCTGGCAGAAAAGAGACGAAGATTCTCCCTCTCGATGGCTCCCGGCGTTGGATGGCGGCACTCAATAGCTTGAGCGGTTGACATCCTAAAAACAATACCAACATAGTCAGCCCTAAACAAGTACAAAAACGCAACACCCGAGCAGTTCAACTCACCAGAGGTCGAAGGTACTTTTCAAAGCCGGCCTCATACAACGAGACGGCATTGACCTTCTCTTCATCGGACAAAGAGGCGAAATCGGGAGAGATGAGCGCCCAAGCGAAGTTGCACACGAGGGCCCCGAAATAGTGAAGGAGGTACTGATCACTGGGATTAGGACCCACGGTAGGGAAAGTCTTCGGCGGTTGACCATCGACAAATGACATTCTCCACATCACGGTCAATCAAACCGCCCCCACCACCACCCGATTTCCCGCCTGGCCTAACTCCCCTCCTTACCAAGAGCATCGTCCCTCATCGTCAAAAAGATCTTCTTCATCATCACCATCGGACACAACATACACAAAGTGCCATCCGGCAAGCACAATCCCTTCACGGTCACTTCCAGGCATCCTTCTCAGGGCGTGCACATTCTCCTTAGGTTCTTTACCCTACCCTTAGGCTTCCCACCTCAAAGGCGACGAATCGTCGGAGCCGATTTAAGAGGCGACCTCCCGGGAAATGTGACAAAGGTAGTCGATCATCTGGATCCTCACCATCCTTCGCCGAGGTACCGGCGGCCTTGTCAACCTTCAACTTCGCAGATCAGCCTCGACGCGGATCCATGCAAGGCAACAAATAGGGGCACGTACATGTACGTTAAATAAAAAACAATAAGTATATTTGTTACCTTCCCCGTATCCTCCTCGCTCCGGCAATCCTATCCCTCTTCCGATGAACGAAAACCTCAGAAGGAGTACCCGGGACTTAGTATGAAAAACACCACCAAAACAAAATACTACCCCGTAAGTCTCCGAGCCGATCAACCAAACTAGAGAAACAAGAGAAATGCACTGACCCGATCAACGTTGACTACCAGTAAAGGATAAAATTCGTAGGAGGAGGGAGCTTGCCACTCAAAAGAGGCGGAAATGGCCAGCTTAACCGGTCCCAAGCCGTATCATTGGTATGGCCAGGCGTGCTTGTTGGAACTCTTTCCCTCGGGGTCCTCATCCAAAAGAAGTCTCCCTGACTCCCTCGGGGAAGAGTCTTATGACCGTGAGGGTGGCGAAGAACCCGGCGAGATCGCCATTAGTAGTGTGGTCCCGCTCCGATAATTATCGGCGAAAATTTGGCGGGAGTATAGTCACCCGCTTGAGAAGGATCGAAGGTAGACCAAGTAGTAGGAGCGCACTCGCCTCGACTACGCTTCTCCCACTCGGACGGGATACGGAAAGTGTTACCATTCCATTGGGCCAAGGCACGGCACGGTGGGACGGATCTTAGAGAGGGCCTCGTATAGGAACGGGCGACTAGGATCGTATAAAGGGAAACGCAGCCCGAGCTCTAGCCGACCCCAGGTGACTACGGTCGCCTCGGCCGAATGGGGAAATCTCAAAACATCCTCCTTCCTCGAACGCCCCTACTGTCCCGACAAGAGCACGACATCATACCCGTGAAGACCGAACTCATCTTTCGGTTGTTGAACATATTGCTCGCCTGTTAAGTCCCAGTCTCTTGTCGGCCCTACAAGAAAACGAAGACGGGTTATCGGGAAAGATAGAATCTAGAGCACGATAATCATACTTGGAAGGGCTCTCTCGACGAACAGAGAGAATCAGCGATACGCCGTCGTCGTCGGAAAACACATAACTCACACACCTTCTTTCCGTCATTTGAGGAGTTGAAGACGCCATGCAAACTAATAAGAAATACACGGCAGAAGAAGCGAAAACACGGCCGAACCGGAGATTGCAGCGGCAACGCGGAGACGGAGAAGACGACGGATAACGGAGAAGGAAGGGAAGAAGTTTGTTGAGGAGTTAGCCGGCGGCGGCGAAAGAGGATGGAGGAAGAATGAAGTTGCAGAGAGGAGGGGAAGGATGAAGATGCGGAAAAGATGGAAAAAGGGAATGAAGTTGCGAGAGAAGGAAATAAGAGGGAAACTAGGTTTAAGCATACTGGATTTATAAACCCCCCCGTGGTAACCGCGAGAGAAGGTGAACCGGTTGAATCAAGCAAGGCGAGTGGGGAACAAAGATGCGTGAAAACCGGCATGACCGAGGACGTGGGAAGACGAGGAGGTTATTCTTCCCCACGTGTTGACTACACGAGTGAAAGAAGGGGCATAAATGTAGGTGTAAATAATCCTTGGAGGACAGGTGGAACGATCGAGCCATGGCGTACAGAGCAAACATGCATCTAGAGTACCGGATCGCATCTCCGAATCTGGGGCGCGAGAAAAGAGGAAGCGAAAGTCGACGAAAAAGGGGAAAATTTGTGATGCGATGGACATCGGGCACCGGAGCAATAAAATGTTGCCGACAGAGTTGGTGAGAAGATAAGAAGAGCTCGGTCAAGGAAGACTCGGC
Organism: Papaver armeniacum; assembly: GCA_023531295.1. Classification (NCBI taxonomy): domain Eukaryota; kingdom Viridiplantae; phylum Streptophyta; class Magnoliopsida; order Ranunculales; family Papaveraceae; genus Papaver; species Papaver armeniacum. Next base: position 9,837 of record JAJJWW010002535.1, read on the forward strand.
CAAGGATCCAAAGGGCGACATCGATCGTCCCCACCAAATGGGCGACATCGGGTGACGAGATGACAGAAGAAGGCATCACTCGGCTTGACATCCAGGCCGAACAAATAAGAACATCGGTTGAGACATCCGTGATCACCCGAGAGGAGCATCGAGGAAGCTACGCCAGCCTAACATCGTAGTGCCGATGTATCATCACTTGTAACTATAAATAGAGACCATGTAGAGAGGAAGAACTCAAGTAAAAAGAGAAGGAGAGCATACTCATAGCATTGAGAAAGAGAGACACCCTTCTTGTAACCTTGAATCGAGCAATAACATCCTCTTTTAAACCCGTGGACGTAGGTAATCATGCTTAACCACGTACATCTCTTGTTCTATTACTTCTCTTGATTGTTTTGCTTCTTGGTGTATGTGTTACGTTACCTTTGGATGTAGAGGTAGGATTTTCTACATCTACGGGACTAAAACTATTGGCTCATGTATTTTGAGTCACTGGAGTTACATCTAACTAAAAAAATAAATACATTGAGTCAAATCCCGGATGAGTTAAGTGATTTCAGTAAGATTAAAAAAAAAACATGATCTAAGGATGTTTCTAAAAGCAGATTGGACTATGTGGCCAATTAGTTAACAATCGGGAATGAATTCAATTGGGAGTCACCTAATTTGGGTCTCCCGTGCACTTATCTTGACCCGGATTTATTATATATGGAAGAAGACCCAGAATCGGGAATGGTACCTCCGAATTGATTTGAGCCAAAAGAAGACTCACAAGAAGAACGATGGAAGGTTCGAAGGAGAAATAAATGAAATGATCGTTTACCCAGATGAGTAAGATATAAGAGTCATTTCCGAGCCTGGATCCACTTGATTTGTGGATTCGGTCCGAATCGGAATTAACAACTGGGGTTGGTTCCTGGAATTATATCATGCTTCAAAGTAAGTCTGAAAACACAATACTAGGTGACGGAGAAAAGAACCTTAAACGAGTATGAACAATGAATCTGATTTTGTGACGCGCCCTCTAATTTTGTGCACACTCTCTAGCGAAGGCGAGATTTTTTACCGTGTGTGGTAGTGTTAGTACTCTTAAATACTTTACCAATCCATCCATCCATCCAACTGTACAAAGTTTCTTTGAAAAAAGTGCGCAAAATTAGAATCTCGTTGACGTGTACACTTTAATTTCGGAAAGAGCACGTACGAGAGGCCAAGATCGGAAAGAATACCGCAGGAAATTTTGACACGGGTGAATAAATCTCGTGCCGGCATAGATTAAAGTTTCGTTTTACTGTATTTAGAAGTCTAGGGCTTTGCAACTGTTTATATAGCTTGAAATCCTGAAAAGAATTCTTCTGGCGCATATCTCATGGCGATACAGAAAAAAAAATCAAGATCAAAGGTCACAGTGAATACAGAAAAAGCAAATCGTTCAGAGGATTCTTCTAGCCTATATATACATGACGGTAATAAGATTGATGAGGATATCTTGTTTGAGATTTTGATTCGGTTGCGGCTGGAATCAATCATCAGGTTTAGATGTGTTTCAAAGCTATGGTTATCTATATTGTCAGAACCTAGTTTTCTGACGAAAAAACTGAGCAGTAGATGGGCATTCTTTTCGAATCTTCAAAATCCAATTCAACTGTCCGATTTAATTACATGCAAATCAATTACATGTGATTTCGACTCTGAGCTTTTGCGTAAGCATGATGGTTTTTCTCTTAAATTTCTTTATCCAGATGAATGCCCACAATATGGATACATATACGTTTTAGCATCAAGCAATGGTGTACTTCTCTGTTCCAAGAATAGTTATAACCAGAATTCGTATATGCTCTGTAATCCACTCACCAAGACAAAACTTTTAGTCCCCCAGGTGCCAAATCATATTTCTCGCGGTTCACTTAAGCATGGTTTTATTTAGAATCGTATTCTTGTTTAATCTTGACACCCACAATTTATAAAATTGTTTGTGTCCCATGGATGTTGAAATCAACCTCTCAAATAACCAAATTCAACATTGATATATTTTCTTCTGATTTGGGTCATTGGAATAGATATGAAGCTACAGTTACAGAAAATTAGATGGCGTTCTGATGGTAATATATTTATCCATAAAGGAGTCGCGTATTGGATAATAGATGAGAATAAAATAATAGCTTACGATCTCAACAATAAAGTGGCACGCATCAGTGTAGGTTAATTGCTTTACCTGACACAAACTTTATAGATGGATCATATGGATGTCTTGGTGTATCAGAAGGTTTCGTCGTTTTTATTCCAACTAAACAAGGCCAGTTGAACGTCTGGATACTTGACGAAAAGAAACATACTTGCAGTGGCATATGTGATTGGAATTTGATTAGCAATCATGCATTATTACCAGACAGCTTCCCCAAACAGCTTCAAACAAATCGCGTCTTCAAGGCAGTAGCAATCAACCCAAAGGATCGAAATGAGTTGATCTTAGATTTAAGGGAGTCTTGCTATGGTCGGATTTACTATTATTACTATTATTATAACATCAAAACCAGATTGCTGCGACAGGTTAGTTTCTCGATAAGAGAAAAAGAAACGTCGACCTTAGTATTGTTGATAACACCATGGCCGACAACACTACGTTAACCAGTAACCACTAACTTGTCGCATACCTTTTTGATTCATGGAATGACTGACATCCAGAGCCATTATTTTAATGCTACTAAATATGAGGTGAACAATTTTTTTTCATGTTTTTTTTTTTGCCATACCAGGTGTTTTTAACGTGCATATGTTTTAAATTTAATTAGATTATAAGGTAGACTTTTTTATTGCGACCATATTAAAATGACTCGATGTATACAGCATGCTATTCAAATTTGCAATGGGACAGTTTGTCCAAATTGGGGTGTCTCAAGGCTGTGTGGCTGAAGAGTGAAGACAATGAAAATCCTATGTGGGTCTTTTGAATATCTTAGTTTTACTCATCATATTTGTATATATGACAAGCAAATGGAGGTTCTGTTGGGAAACCTTGTCTTTGAAAACAACGTGGGAGTGAAAAAATTTGGACTCCTGCTACATCCGAGGGAAAGCCCCAAAAAATTTCTGCAGAACCTTATTACAGATATGTCTTGTGATGCATATGAGAAAGCGATATTAAGTTACTGTGGTGCAATGATATAAACCGTTACTTTTTTGTGGAATGGTTTTGGGAAAACAGTGATAAGATATTTCTAATCAAGTGTCGGGATTAGAATTGCGTGTGCCAGGCATAGTACTGGTACATTACGTTGGTTCATAACTTCATCCTTTACTGTTGCATAATCTTGGCAATTTAATACATGAAATAATATATAAAAGTACACAACATTGGTTAAAAGACCAAAATCAAAATTTAAGGTGAAAAGGGACAATTGATTTAGATCTTTGTTTAAATGGACAAAAATTTAAAAATAATAGGATGTAACCAGTTTTATCCCTGTCCATTTTCAAATATTTTTTCTTATTTTTATTTTACACAGGATGCATCCAGTTTCATCCTTCCTAGTTTTTAAGTTTAAGCCAGGATGAATCCAGTTTCATCCTTGCTATTTTTTTTACTCGTCCATTTGAACCGTGTTTTAAATTTTTTTGGACAAATGACCCATTTTCCGAGTAAAGTATAGAAGAATGGGCCAAGAGCTTACAACTCGCTCGACAAACATATCAGCTACTTATGGCTCCGGGCAGGAAAATTCTAAGAGTACTCTACTACGATGACAGTCAACAATAAATTCATTCGACAATAAATTAATTCTAGCGGCCTACGGATCGGACACTCATCTGACAGCCGATATTGAATGTTGTGGTCAGTAAAAAATAAATAAATTTGCAATAGAATTTCGTCATCTTTTTGGTGCGTTAAACGTAATTCCCACCCCACAAGAAACAGTATGACACGGTAACATGTGATGGGAATTTTTGAGAAGATGAGTTTGTTTGAGTTATAACCGAGGGGCGAGATGTTTAGCCGGTCGTTAGTCGGTCCTCTTCAAAAGATTGCACAAGAGTTGATTATATATCAATCCTCTTTAATTAGAAAGAGCGTGCACAAATTTAGATTCTCGTAGAACGTATACATTCTAAGATCGGAAAGAGCACGTACCGACCGCTAAGGTACCGCAATAAATTTTGACACGGGTGCATAAATCTTGTGCCGCACAGATTATTCCTGGTAACTTTTTAAAACAAAAGAGTTTGCCGTTTGTGGCGTATAATTTATTTTTCCGTGTGCACCAAACTAGGTTGTTTACAGTTGAGTCTAGGGTTTTGCAGCTTTTTAGATTCTTCCAGCCATCGTCACATGCAGATACAAAAACCACAAATCACGTAGGAGGTCAGAATGGATTCTATGAACTTTTCCCAGATATTAGGCTCAGCTGATGCCATTATACAACATTATAGTAATAGGATTATACAAAACTATGCTAATAAGATTGATGAGGGGGTCTTGTTTGAGATTTGTTTTCGCTTGCCAGTGAAATAAATCTTTAAGTTCAGATGTGTTTCAAAACTATGGTTATCTATATTGTCTGAAGATAATTTTCTGACGAAAAGATTCAACGCATTAAATCCTCCTCCATGGGCACTCTTTTCGAATCTTTGGCATCCAATTCGAACATCAAATTCGATTATATGCGATGCATCTCCAGATTTGAACTCTCAGTTTATAGGTAATCACGATGGCTTTTCTCTTAAATTTATTTATCCAGAAGAAGCCCCCCAAGATAATGAAAACATGTACGTTTTAGCAGCAAGCAGTGGTTTAATTCTGTGCTCTGATCAACTCCACACGACGTATTTCGTCTGTAATCCACTCACCAAGACAAAGCTCTCAGTCCCTCAACCGCCAAAAGCTATCTACGATGGAGTATTACTGAAACATGGTTTTATTTGTGAATCACATTCTTCACCTTCCATCTTGACACCTACAGTTTACAAAGCCGTCCGTATACCATTTTCTACTTGGCACCCAACAACCGAATTTGACATTGATATATTTTCTTCTGATTTGCGTCAATGGAATAGATATAAAGTTACAGTCCCGAAAAAGTTAGATGGGGTTCCGAAAGTAATATTGTTATCCATAATGGAGCCGTATATTGGGCAGAAGAAGGAAATACAATAATAGCTTACGATCTCAGCAATCATCAGTGTAGGCTAATTGCTCTACCTGACACGACTTGCAGATACAAATCACGTGGATGCCTTGGTGCATCAGAAGGTTTCCTCGTTTATAACCGAAGTGATAAAGACGGCGAGTTGAGCGTTTGGATACTTGATGAAGAGAAGATTACTTGCAGTGGCTTGTGTGCTTGGAATTTAGGTAGCAGTGCTAAATTTGACTATACGTTATTACCTGACAATTTAAGTTGGGTTCAAAGAGATTACGGATTGAAGCTGTTAGCAATTAACCCCAATGATCGAAATGGGTTGATCTTGGGTTCCTACAGCAGTACAGGTACTTCTAAGGGTTTGGTTTATTACAACATCAAAACGAGATTACTCCAATGTATCAGTTCCTCTACAAGAGCAAATAGGGGCTCAGCGTTATTAATGACACCATGGCCAACAGCGCTTCATTAATCATGCATGCACCGGATTGTTGAGTACCTTTGATTCAAGGAAATGACGACATCAAGAGGCATCTTATGTATTTGAAGCAACAGTAGTCCTAGTCGTATCAAATCGGACAGTTACGTCCACGTCGTCAGGGTAATGGTTCAACGCCGTTCATATGGTTTAATTAGATTAAGGTAGTAGTCTTTCAGTATGGGAAAAAAAAAAACGTCATATGTATGCTATCCAAATTTCTAATGGAATAATTTGTCCTATTTGGTATCTCAAGGTTGTGGCTTCGGCTAGCTGAAGACATAAAAATCCAATGTGGGTCTTCTGAATCAGTGACTTTTACTCACAGTTGGAAGAAAATGGAGATGTTGATATCTTTGCAGGAGGGTCTCTTGGGATATTTTGTTAGCCGTGGTCTGGATTTAATTTTTTCTTTTCTGTAAACTCACACCAAGATATATGTATGTTAAGCCTAAGTAGTTTTTCTATTACTCATTTATTTTTTACTAACGGAATAATTTAGCGTCTGTCTCTATACATAGCTATTTGATTTTGTGGCATTTCTGTATTGTCTATTTTCTAAATTTAATTTTACTAAGAGCAAGTCTTATGGTGTCACCTCACCATTTGGAATAAGATCATGGAACAACAAGTCTTATAATGGAAGGTGAAACCATGATCGTTATTCAAAATTGTGCTCGATTTTTAATCGGCAAGAGGATAATTAGATTTAGAAAAAAAATCGACCACAAGGATGAGTGTCAATGGAAATAGAATAATAGCCGACGATCTCAACATTAAAAGTTGCACTCATCAGTGTAGGCTAATTGCTTTACCTGACACAAAC